>JABTXL010003523.1:36113869-36126070 GCA_025134845.1 Neodon shergylaensis | reverse complement strand
ACTACTTTCAGATGGATATTCATGTTCTAATGTGAATTATTTATGAATTAATAAATTTATAAAACAATTGAATTTATAAAATAATTTCAAGATTCAGGTGGTGCCAATATAAATGGGTATACTTCTAAGTTTGCCTTCAAACACCATGCTCTTTTCAGTTCTTATAGTAGATTCATGTAGAATCCTTGTGCATTACCTTTAGTGATAGGGATTTACTGCAGGATGCAGTGCATGTCATGGCAACCAGCATTTAAAGTGGGATGGAGAGGAACCTGTTACTCTCCTGCTTAACTTGCAGGTTGGCTTCCTCACAGCACAACATTGATCCATCTGTCTTTATAGCTTTCTCTAAGGATCAACTGCAGGACAGGTCTTCTTGTTCACTATTGTTTGCACTAGACACTATTTTCTGGGAAAATACCCATGTTTGTATTTTACATATTTATAGACGTTATTACAAGTATTCCTATTTCTCAGAACTGTTGCCTCAGTTTTTACAGATAGGAATACAAGATGACAGGAGCTTGTCTTGTTATGAATCAGCTCTTAAAGTAGTAGAAGAGTGTGTTGTGCTATCCTTCAAGCTTTCATTTCTCTGAGATTTTAAATCGGGCTTTGCCTTACTGATTTGCAGATGCAAAATAGCAGGTGGTAGCTTCAGGCTGGGCAGTCTTAACTACTATGCTCTTACAGAAAGCAGAATGTGATGCTTGTCTACACACATACCAATCTTAAGGAATGTACAAATCAACAATATTACTGTGAACCATTATCTTCTCTTTCAGAAAAGAAGGAACATGTATTTTTTTTCTCTCTAAGGTCAATGATTAGTGCTTTGGTACAACATCAACCTTGATTACTGTTTCATTATTGATTTATGTGAGACAGACATTCTCTATTATTTCTAGTCAAAATAAACTTTATGCTCATTGTTCCTATTATATACCAATCAACAACAATCTAATCAACCAACAAATCAAGCAAACAAAGATCCTCCCAAACAGCAATAAATTGTCTGAAACATGTGATGCATAATTTAGCTGATTTGTAAGGTACATATACTTTATTGCTTTCCTGCTCTAGGAATTATAATTTTATGAATTATTCTTAATTTAAAAGCTGGAAATTTTTATCTAAAATAATGCCATCTAAAAATACAGTGGATATTAGTTCATTAACAGAGATCAGAGAATTATAATATATATACAATTACACAATATGCAATAATACAATATTTAACCCTTAATACACAGGCAAAACCTTAAATGTATCGTTTGCCTATTCAAGTCAGAACAAGTAAACCTTGATTTTGTGGTGAAACTTCTGCTCCAGACTCTGAAGCAGTGTGTGTGTGTGTGTGTGTCTGTGTGTCTGTGTGATAGGGAGGGATGGACTTTTTTTAGAGTGGATCAAGCAGAAGATAAATCTGCCTCCTAAGAACTCCACAGAGCCATATATGTTTGTTTAAAATTTAGATATTTTGAAACAGAGTTTTTCTTTCTGGATATAAACAAATTTAATTCCTAACTATTAAAGAGAAGACCTCTTCAGTAGATCTCCATTGTCTATTGACACAACTATTCAACTGTATTCTAAAAGCAAGACTGTAAACATATGGAACAAGGTGATGTAATTTAGAGACTAGATGACTAGCCATTATATCTTAAAGACTCCAGCTTTACACTCACCTTTTCAGGAGACTTGCTTTGTATATATTCACGAGCATATCAGGGTGTGTTAAATTTATATGAAGATCTGTCCTTTCTTAGAATTTTCCAGTGCCACCTTAGAAATTACTCTATATATCATGATTACATTCCGGTTTGCTGTTACTGAGGTGTAATGCTACTCCCATTTCAATTACATGGTTTTATATTACCTATACAGTATTTATGTAAATTCTGATTTTTAAGGCTTACCATAAATATTTTGAGTTAGTAGCTTAAAGGTATAATGCAAGATTCTTTATTTTTTTGTAAAACTAATTCTAATAAACCCGATGGAAGTGGTTCATGCACTACAATTAAAGAGATGATCTCATTGATTGAAATTACACAAAGAGATGGCTGATCAAGAGAAGTCATTTCTGCACACAAAACTCGGAGATTTAATCATGAGGTGAGTTCAAGGCAAGGAATTCTTGAGCTTGGACTGAAGAAAACCAAATCATTGTTAAGAATGGCTACCAGGACTACATCACTGCCATATCTGTTACAGATACTTTCTTGTCTTTTGGGTCAGTTTTATGCTCTCCTGCCCTAGTGGATGATGTTCTGTATTTCAGAGGACATTTACACCATTGATGGCAGCATCCAAACTATTCATTTGTTTTTCAGAATCCACTTGGTGGCATTAGAGTGCACCTTACCCTGGCATTTATTAATCAAGCACACTTAGCAGGAGAGTGAGAGTGGTTCCCAGGTAGTGAATTGTATCTTGGATTGAAAACATTGACAAGTGTCTTGGCAATGTGAGAAGGCTCAAGACTTGAATTTGTCACCTTCCTTACATGTGCCTCAAATTGCATATCAATTTTTATCTTGCCTTAATCTCCCCCTTTATCTATTTATTCTCTGATCTCAAACTGTAAAAGTATCTTGAGAAAGAAGAGGACCTTTCAAAGTGCTTTTAAATTTCTTTCAGTTTTTAAAATGAATTTAAAGAGCTCCTCAGATGTATCTTACAAAGTAAAGAATAATTCCAAAAGTATTAAAGAAGTTGTGTTTTTTTTCCCTGTGGTACAAAGCCCAGTTTGTAACTAGTAAGATAGATCACAGAATTTAGCAGGGAAAGAAGAAATATGTGAAAATGTGCCTTTCTTCCCTGTCACATAATATGTTTAGACAGAGTTCTGTTGCACAATTATTTCTTGGAAGGGTTTTGAGCTTCCATTTACTTTCCATTTATTGATTACTCTATAACTGGCCTAATTACTCCTGATGGTCATGATCATTCTTAAGGTAGAGTAGGAAGTTTTTAGGTAGAAATCATTTTCTATATTGAGATTTAGCTTCTTTCCGTAAGTTGTTGGAATGTCTTTATTGTCAGTGTTATATCAATGATAGTGATATTTTATTACAGAAATTAGCACATATATTTGTTCACTGAATATCACAGCAATCTATAACATTAGGAAACAACAACCCATAGTATAAACAATAATATTAGCAAGAAATATCTCCCCAGGGTTCCTTCCCTGAATCTTGGATGTGTTATGCCCAAATTCGTGGGTCCCCACAAAAGCCAACAAAGGAGACCCATATGTAAAAGCAAAGAGCCTTTATTTTAATCAAGTTTGCAAACTCGGTCTCTCTGCATGTCCAATGTATTGGAATATCCAGAGAGCCCCGAGCTCAATTAGAATTGGGATTTTATAGTAGTAAAGGTGGGGATGAGGGGTCTCTGAGGTTAGGATCCCTGATTGGCTGACATTTGTCTGGGGGTGTCCTGGTAAAGTGCTTGCAGGTGTTTTTTATTTACAGTGCTTGGAATGTCAAGAATTTCCTTTGAATGGTCTGCTCTTGGGTGGGGGTTAGGTAATCTCAGTCTGCCAGGCATTGTCTCAAGGTAAACTATTGAGACTCCAGACTCCATTTAAATTTATCAATGGCCAGAGTCCCAGTTGATAATGATTGGAGGAAGTAAAGAACTTCCTTTCGGCCCAGACTTAGATTATCATGGCTGGCCTTCACAGATGAATGATTTCAATAAAGGCAGAATTGAGTCCCTGGGATTCAAAGAATGAGTTCCATTAGCTCCCTATTATTAAGAAATAATATCTGAAGAAGATTTGAAGAAGGTGGAAGAAAAGAGATACTTTTATATTTTTTCCTTTGTTAATATGAGACTTTAGTATTAATCAGAATCAAATATAATTTCAGTAAAAATCATGTCCTCAATGAGTCTTTCATAACTGCAAGATCTTGAAGCTATGTCCTGTCCACCAGTTTGCTTTACATGTGATATTGTCCATTTAGATCTTTCCTCATTTCTATTAATACTAAGAAATGACGCATTTTTTTGGTTGCAAATTAAAATGTCTTTTTAAGGTGATAAAGTGAGACCACCATTCTGATGACGTAGTTTGATCAAATTCACAGTTTTGGCAATATCTCCAGCTGTGTTTCAGTTCTAGAACATGTATCCAGCATGAAAACTCTAGGGAATTTGACATCAGTAATTGTTCCTCGAGTTGCTTCTGATAAAATAGTAGAATTATGTATTAGTAGTGAAATGAAGTATCATTTACCTGCCAGGCTCACCTAACATTCGACCTAGAGTCTTATCTGAATGTAAATGAATACACAGGTTTTTTGATGAGTTTTTTTTTTCCTTGAGGTTGTTTCCAGAGAATAAAAATATTGTTAGAATTATTCTGGGCATTGATTCAAAGTGTGAAAGGCTAAAATTATTGCCAACATACTAATTCGTACAATATAATAGCAGAAAAATAAATTACATGCAACTTATATCAATGCCCTGTGAGCAGAAAGACATTTGAAAAGCCCAAAAAAATTCTCTGTATCATCAGTAAAAATTCCAGGATGATAAGAACTAGGTTCATTTTCTGGAAAATAGTTAAAATTCCATTTTGTCATTACCTTTGATTTTGAAAGGTAGTAGTAAATGGGCATATGCAGTTCTGGAAAAGGATTGAATTGTTTATTCCATCTCATTCATACCTCAAGGGCTCAAAGTTCTTTGTCTGTATACTTCTATTCAAGTATTGAAGCTTCTACATATCCTTCTCATTTTATCTACAAGGAAACTGAATTCTAGGACCTGGGATTTCTGTCTAGGTCATTTCATTTACCCGAGACAAAGTTAAAATAGAATTGGCACCTATCAAATCTGTGTTCTGGGATTGCTAAGGACTGTGAGTTGGAATAGATTTTTCAGAGACAGAAATTTAAGATAAAGGTGATTGAAAGTGTGGAGGATTCAGATGTCTGCTGATCTTTTCATTGAAATTGCTGTTCTTTGTAACTTTTTCCTTCCTAACAATACATAAGTTTCCCTTCTGTTGTGTAATGACTAGTTTTAATTCAACTTGACACAAACTAGAGCAGTCTGGGAGAAGGGAACATCATTTGGGGAAATGCCTCCACAAGCTGTAGGCAAGGCTGCAGGGAATTTTTTTTTTTTTTTTTTTTTTTGGTTTTTCGAGACAGGGTTTCTCTGTGGTTTTGGAACTAGCTCTTGTAGACCAGGCTGGTCTCGAACTCACAGAGATCCGCCTGCCTCTGCCTCCCGAGTGCTGGGATTAAAGGCATGTGCCACCACTGCGCGGCCTGCAGGGAATTTTTTTAATGAGTGATTCAGTCCATTTGGGTGGTGTCATTGTTTGATGGTTGTCGTGGATGCCATAAGAAAGCAGACTGAGCAATCCATTGAGAACAAGTCTGTAAGCAGCACCCCACCAAGGCCTCTGCATCAGGTCCTGCCTCCAAGCCCCTTCCTTGTTTGAGTTCCTGTCTTAACTTCCCTCAATGGTAGATGTAAAAGATGTATGGTAAAAAAAAAACCCTCTCCTCCTGAAGTGTTTTTGTCATGGAATTTCATCACAGCAATAGAAACCTTCACTAAGACAGAAATTGGTACCAGGTTTGGGAGTATTGCTGTGACGAATTGGATAATGTTTTGTTGATGGACTTAATTATGATAAAAATATTCACAGTAGCTACCATTTGTTGAATTTTGTGGACACTGATATTTTTATATCTTAATGGACCCAGATCAAATATTTGGCATGGATTGTCTTAATTTATCATAAAGGTCCTAGGGCACAGACATCGCTCTGGTTTGAATATAGTTTGTCTCCTTTGAAACTCAAGTTGAAATTTTATCCCTGTTGTGAGGGATGAAGATATGAAGTCTGATGGAGGAGGCTAGGGCTGATGGCTTATCTCCTTAAGAGTAGGTCCTCTGTAAAAGCCAGCTCGATCAGAATCTACATGCAGTTCGTGACTGTACTTCAAGCAATTCTCTCATTACAACCATTTCAAAATGTGGCACCGTGACATTGGACTACAATCACTAGCTAAAATAAACTTCTCTTATTAATAACATATTAGACAGTTGGTAAAACTTTATTTTAAGGGACAGAAATGGACTAAGGCACAGTTATTTCCACCAAGAGACAATGCTCAGGGATGTAAAGGATCTTGGTAACCCAGCTTCGTGTGAACATATGCCTATTTGAATCCTAGAGCAGCACTTGGTCCTCTCTGCTGTACAGGGTTCCACATGGCAGCCTTTTCAGTGTTCCTCCCAGCACCGCAGGAGCTTGTAGTTTATTGGCTTTGCTTGTTTCTCAATATTCCTTGAGTTGCAAAGTGCTACTTATTATCAGGACACCTATTGCCCTTCTTTCTCTTGGAGAGGCATGGATGATGGTAGATGGGCTACCCACTTTGGTGGTTAGTCAATCATAGTGGATGAACAAGACCATGGTCCTTGAACCAACTATTTTCTTCACAGGCCATTGTACCTTTGAAGGAAGTCGTCATGTATCATGCATTTTGTCTCACTTTTAAATGCTTTATATATATAGGAAAAAATTTATGAAACTTCTTGAACAATCCCTCAATATTATTGAAACAAAAATTTAAGATATTGTAAGGTAAAATATAAATCCTGCTGACCCCGCTATTCAAAATTTCTTTAGAGAAGTACTGTGGAAATATTTGAGAAGATCTAGATATATAAAGTATTTTTCTGTTGCAGATCTATCATCACGAGAATCATAATTTTCTCTCTCTCCCCATTCACTCTCACTTTGATTTAATTAATAGAGATTTTCTAATAATTATGTGCTCTAAAACTTATATGCTCAGAATTGTTTGTAATGAAAGTTGTGCTGTATTAGATGAGTACATCAAAATTGGAAAGATGAATGAATATATTTATTCATGTTTATACAATGGTGAGTGGCAGAGTCAGAATTTAAATTCAGATCTGTTTGAATATGGAGCCTGCATTTTAGAAGCTGAACTTCAGTTCAGGAGTCTCCAGAGAACTGAAGCAAACAAAGGAACATCCATATGCAAGATGGATGTGTTTGGGTACTATACTTCTTTACAGAGTTCATTTGAGCAAGTTGCAAGTAGTGCTCAGTTCTCCGTGAGACAGATACTGGTGATTTTCATTTTTAACTTGCTCATCTCCAACCTCCTGTAGATTCTGTGTATAGAACCGAGTGCCAAGCTGGGAACCACCCTGAAGGGTTTTAGAGAGAATCAACCACATTGGATAAGCTGGATAAGTAAATGCTGTTTAGGGCACAGCCAAACAGTCTAAAAGTCTGTCTGTCTGTTGAGTTGTGATGATGTAAGTGGAAGGTTCTCCCGTGTGTCCCCAAGAAATAAAGACCACAAAGCTCTGGGTGCAGGTGGTTGCTCTGCTCAGAGTTAGAGGTTAGACAATATGTAAGAAGTGAGTCATCATGGAAACAGTGTCTTGATGCCTGGAATCTATGGGAGCTTAGTTCCTCTATCTTGGAGTTAGCTTGGATCTTACTGTCTCTTACATATACTGCATATACACACTGGTTACGGACTCTTACTGTGTCATATCCCAATTAACTACAGGAGGAAACTTTAAAATTATTTGAACTCCTCAGACTGTCAGTCTTGACAGCACCTTCACTCTTAGAGATATTTGGCTAGAATTTGCATTTTAAATCTTTGTCAATCACTTATCGTTTTCACTTCTAATTAGTTATTGTTGTTTTCTAGATGCAAGGGATGCTTTCTATTGAGCAAAGAAAAGAAAGGCTGGGATACAAGAACAAAACTTGGAAAAACAAATAAACAAGCAAAAAGGTAATTATGGAAGTGTTCTGGAAGAAATAGTCATGAGATAAGGTTATTTGAGATGGAGTAGATCTCATTATTATGAGAGAGAATTATATTGGAGCTGTCAGGGTTTGCAGATTAACCAGATGAAAAAGCAACATGCCAAACCAGAGCTGAATTTTCCAGTAACAAAATACCCTTTGGTATCCCAGGAAACATACTTATATCTAAAGGTCATATTAAATTTGCCATTTTGTATTCTCTCAGACAATCTTATCCTGGGCTTATCAAGTGAGAAATAATTTTAAATCCCTAGTTTGTTTCACCTGTAACTAGTTGTCTTCAGCAATGGCCTTTATAGCCATGTATTGGTTCTACTTTGCTGCTCTTAGGTAGACTAGGAAGTGGAAGGGTATGAGCTCCCTCCTAAGAGAATGAAGTGTTGCTGCAGAGACAATTTTCAACTGCCTTTGGTTTCACAACCTTGGCTGTTTCTTAACCACATTCAGTAAAGCTGTGTTGAAGCATAAATACCTATTCACAAAAGAGAACAAGATAAAACAAGAGAAGGAGTTCTCTGTTTTGTTTGTGGCTGCTGTAGACCAAGAATTTTCATTTCCATGATATACTTTTCAGTATATTCCATGCTGGCCTTGGGTCTTGAATGTCTTTTCTTCTGTTATATACAAATACTGATTAGAACTCAGTTATGAAATCATTACACCTGATATCTGAGCTCCATATTTATTCACAGTCTGAGCTTAGGATGACTTGACTGAAGGCACCTGTATCTCCCTGGCCCCTGAGCTGTCAACGCTCAAGGAATTAGAGTCATAGATGGAGTGTGTGGAAATTTTAAACATATACCGACAATAATGCTGAAAACCAAGCACCTACAAAAATTTCAGTGGTATGTACAAAAAGTCACTTAATGTATCTTACCCACCATTTTTTATTATGTTGACTGTGATCTGTTGTGATTATCTAAGACAGGGTTATTGAGGTTGCCTTAGCCTCTCACAGGTTAGCAAGAGAGATGTGTGTCATTACTGAGGATTTGCCCACAAAATCTGTCTGGTCTTTATCTATTATCCTTTATCATCCCGTGACTGTCTGGGCATGGTATCCTAGTGCCACCAGGTGCTGAGGTTGAACAGAAATGCAGCACGGTGCTTTTTTCAAGCTTTCCTATGTCACATCTGCTGATATTCCATTGATGGGAAGAAGTTATGATATGATTCTAAATCCAAACAAGAGGACAATAAACTCTGCCATTTCATTATGAGGATATGGCAGAAAGATTCCTCCACAGTGGTGATACTATGGTTGAGGAGTGGGCACTTGGGGAGAAAGGAGGCTGAAGATTTAGGAAGGAACCCAACAGTCTTGCCAGCCACAACAGGAGAAAAGGAATCAGTCACCAAAGTTCTCTCACTCATATTGTTGGGTTATCATGTAGGATTCTTCTAGGAGCGATAATCTAGTGATAGATTTTCTGGTATTTCAGGTTTTATAAGCTTTCCACTCCTTCCAAAATGTTCCCTGAGCTCAGGACTTTTGTTGTGCCAATTGGGGCTGAGCACCCATGAGTTGAACTATTCTTTAATGTGTTCAGTTCATTTTATTGTCTCATTTTAACATGGTCAAACTAATTATGAGCTTCATGACTGTGTGACTACAAAGAATAGGCAGGTAGTAAATTTTTGAATCGAAACATAAAACACTAATTTTACAAATTGCAGAGGAGCTAAATGAAAAATAGCAGAACACCCACTTTTACTTTTGTTTCAAGTTAAGTCATACAATATGCAATGCTTTACTACTCCCACAAATCTGTTTTCAACTACTAAAAGCAAATTTTAATCCACTGAATAAATAGGTATTATTTTCTAAACAGAAATTTATAGATTTTCTTGTAAAATCACTGTCATTGAACTATTTATTTTCTATTCATTATAATTTATTTGACTTAGGAACTTAATTTATTCTAATTATGCAAAGAATATGTGCTAATTGAAAGCACTCAGATATGCATAATGAAATGTAACTTCTTTACTGATAGGTAATGACAATTGAAAATCACGGTAATATTAAAGCTCCTTTTTAGCGGCAAAGATTTTATTACATATGCCTATTGATTATTGGACACAATCTGATGTGTTTTAATTCTACTCGCTTTTTCTTAGTTATTTGATAATTTCAGATGAGCTTTGCCTATATTCACTTCTTCCTCCACCTTCTCCCAGATATTTCCTTTCCTTCCCCACCTACCTACCTAAATTTGTGTCCTCATTCTTTTTTTTTTAAATAGTTATTTTTAATCATCTTTTCTTTAACTGAATATATCCATTCAGGAATTATATGTTTCCAATTATCCTACCCATAAAATGGTGATGGTCTCATAGCATACTGCAAAGAATTTAACTTATGATAACATTAGCTCTTAGAAAAGTAAGGAATATTAACCTCTTTCTTTCAGTTGTCATGGTAATACATTCTGTTTTTTATGTAGTTGCTTATGTGTTAAGCATGGGATAAAACCGGACTCGCTGAACATAGCGGACAATGAGGACTACTGAGAACTCAAGAACAATGGCAATGGGTTTTTGATCCTACTGCACGTACTGGCTTTGTGGGAGCCTAGGCAGTTTGGATGCTCATCTTACTAGACCTGGATGGAGGTGGGTGGTCCTTGGACTTCCCACAGGGCAGGGAACTCTGATTGCTCTTTGGGCTGACGAGGGAGGGGGACTTGACTGGGAGAGAGGGAGGGAAATGGGAGGCGGTGGTGGGGAGGAAGCAGAAATCTTTAATAAATAAATAAATAAATAAATATTTACTAGTCCTCATTCTTTTTTATGTTTTACTACCTCTCAGGTTTAATGTGTGCTACCCATATTTTCCTGCATGTGTGGCCATCCTCTGAGCATGCATGACCTACCAACTGGAGCAGCATTCTTAAGGGAAACTAACTCTCCCTTTACCAGCAGCTATCAATTGCTAATGGTTTCTCTAATAATGGTCGAACATGATGCCCACCTCCACTCGCCATGCTGAAGTTTGGACTATCATAGGATTGCACAGGACTTCTTTATGCTGTCAGAATTCCTGTTAGTTCATTTATGCAGTTACTCTTTTGGATCTGGAAGACAATGTTTCCTTGTCATTATCCATTGCCTCTATCTCTTAATGTTTTTCTGTCCCTACTTCTTCAATGATCCCTGAGCCTTGGAAGGAGGAGGTGCAGTGTACTTGTTCCATTTAGGTCTGAACATTCCAAAGTCTCTTATTGTCAGCATATTGAATAGTCTTGAGTCTCTCTGTTAATCACAATCTACTGTAAATAGAGGCTTTTCTGATGAGGCTTGAGACATGCATAATTTGCATGTACAATAATAAGTCACTAGGAATCAGTTTATTACTATGCCCATTTAACAGAAACCTTTCTATGTACAAATGAGAAACAAAGAAATAAATCAGGAAGACAGAACTGTTAACAATGGTGCTCCCAAACAAGGAAAGAAAGGCTCACAGGCACACACACACACACTGCTGCTGCTCTCTTGAAATAAATCTAACCAAGGAAGTGAAAGACTTCGACAATGGCAACTTTAAGACATAGAAGAAATTTCTACCTTTGGTAGAAAGCCTGACTATGTGCATGACTTGGTAGGTAGGAGTGATATTACAAAAATGGTTACTCTACAGAAAGTAATCTACTCTTTCAAGTTAATCTAATCCTCATCAAAGTTACAATATAATTATTCACAGAAATTATTATTAATCAGCTTACATTTTGTATACGAACACTTTCAGGGAAACCCAAGGATCCTGAACACCATTACCACCAATAAAAATGCTGCTGGAATTGACAGCTTCTCAGAGAAAAAAATCAGTTTTCTTTAAACATATATGGGCATATAGTATGCTACAAATATTTACAAATATTTTGGATATCAATTTCAAAGATTTTTTTCCTTAAAAGTATACTTGTCTTTCAAGATTGCAGTTATGCAAATTTTGCAGAATTATGTAAGTATCTTTAATAACGGATCTTCAAGGCAGTTTTTAAATTAATAAAATCTAATTAACAGATTTTAATAAAAACAAATTTTATTTAACTCTATATAATTACATCATTTTCCTCCTACCCTTTCTGTGATCCAACTTACTGCTCTTTCTCTCTCTCTTTCAATTTTTTTTAATTTAATGATTATTGTGTCATTATACATATATTTGCAAATAAATCTATGAGTACACACTGCTGAGTCTGTTTGGTGCTGCTTATATGCATATAATCAACTTGTATTTTGTATGACTGAAAGCAGTATAGGATAACCATTTAGGTAGTCATCTTTATAGAAACGTTATCTATGTTTCATTAGACTTTAATTGTCAGTTTTTT
>JABTXL010003523.1:36099310-36113859 GCA_025134845.1 Neodon shergylaensis | reverse complement strand
ATAGAAACGTTATCTATGTTTCATTAGACTTTAATTGTCAGTTTTTTTGTCTAGGGTTGGAGCCTTATGGGCTTCCCACCGTTCATGTGACATGCCAATAATGTTAGTATTTTTCAGGTCTTTAGGCAGTTATACTATTGAGATCTCATGAATATAGTTTTATGTCATCTATAGAGGATTTCATCTTGATTCACACTTCGTGGTTCTTGCACTCTCACAATTTTTTTTCCAATCTTCCACAATTTTCCCTGAGCCTTATGTGCAGTGGTTGTGTTGTGGATTTATCCAATCATACTGGACACAGCACAGGCAGTTGCCTGTATTGGGACCAGTTATGGCTATCAGTAATGATCTCTATGTGCTATAAAAAGAAATTATTTGATGAAGGAGGGAGAGTTACATTTATCTGTGGGTATAAGAATAAATATTTAGAATAAAGTTAGAAATTATATTGCCTTAGAAAATTGGCAGTAGTAGATCTCCTCTATGACCCATGAACTCAACTAGGTGGGGTAGTTGACTAAGTTTCCAGCATCAGACATGTTTGCCCTCTCGTTGAGAAAGCCTTAAGTCCAATTAGTTCCTGCCTAAATATAAACACCACTATTAAATAATTAAGAATATCTTTCTATGCTTATTTTTGTTGTGGTTCACAGGCATCATAGTTGTGTAGGATTGTTGATTACTTTTCATCCTTGGCAGATTTTACAGCATTTTTTTTTTGGTGCTATATCCAAGTCTCTCCTCAATAAGGATATTTCTCTGCCGGATCCAGCTTGAAACCTCTGAGTTTGTTGCCCAAAATGTCTGTTGATTTTGGAAATGGGGACTTAATTTCAACTTCTGGGAGCTAAATGGAGACAGTTGCAATAGCCTGTATTGTTTGAGACCTCTTTTGGAATCCTTGACTCTAAACAACTTGAAAGGAACTTTCTCATTTTGGCTCTGAGATTTTGATTAAATAGTCCACAGCTCTTGTAGAGAGTATTATCACCCCAGGCAACCTCTTCCTCACCTTCTCCCAGCCTCTCTTGTTCTCTCCATTTACTTCTCTCTATATATAAATTAGCCTGATTCCCTATGGCTTGTTAATATATCTTCAATCTTATTTATCTCTCCCCACTCCCTCTTCAGTGCCGTCCTCACAAACCACTCCCCAGTTACAGCTACCATATTTTCCCCATGTTGATCTTAATATTAATCATTTCCCGTGATTCCTCTGTGAAAAGTCTCTTTTTAGTTTTCTGGGTATGAAGTGGGAATTAAAACAACTTTGAGATTCAATTTCATCCTAATAAGAATGGCTAAGATAAAGAAAACAACCATGTTGATGAGGATGGGAGAAAGGGAAACCTTCATTCATTATTAGTGGGATTGCAAACTGGTGAAATCAATCTAGAAATCAATGTTAAGAATTCTTAGCTGTAAAAAATAACAACATCATGAAATTTGCAGGTGAATGCATGGAATTAGAAAAAAAATCATCCTGAGCGAGGTAACCCAGACCCCCCAAAACAAACGTGGTATATACTCACTAATAAGTGGAAACTAGATGTAAGATGAAAAATAACTAGACCTCAATCCACAGCTCCAGAGAAGCTAGATAACAAAGAAACCCCTAAGAGGGACACATAGATTGCCCTGGGAAGGGGAAATAGAAAAAATCTTTTGGGTAAACTGAGGGCAGGGGGCAGTAGATGGAGGGGTTGGGGGACGAGAACATGAAGGAATGGGATGGTTGAGTGGGGGAGAGATGGATTGGGAGAGCAGTGGAAGAGATATCTTGATAGAGGGAGCCATTACGGGTTAGGGAGAAACCTGGTGCTAGGGAAATTCTCAAGAATACATTAGGATGATGCCAGGTAAGACTCCTAGCAATAGTGGAGTAGAGGGCGCCTAAACTGGCTTTCTTATGTAATCAGATTGGTAAATACCCTAATTGTCATCATAGGACCTCACAGACTCTAGACTGACAGATGGGTGATAGTTGTGTGGCTTGGTCTGTTTGCGGGACCCCTGGCAGTGGGACCAGAGTTGTTCCCTGGTAGATGAGCTGGCTTTTTGGAGCCCATTCCCTATGGTGGGATGCCTTGCTCAGCCTTGATGCAGGAGGGAGGTGCTTGGTCCTGCCTCAACTTGATATGTCAGGCTCTGTCCACTCTCCATGGAAGGACTTACCCTCTCTGAAGAGTGACTGGTATGTAAAATGAATAAAAATTATTTAAAATTAACATAATAAAATTTTCATTGAAATTCTTAGAGTGCTAAAAGTAGATTTGCCATATGAACAAGCTACAGCACTCCTTGACATATATCTGAAAGAATCCATATAGGATTTTACAGACACTTGCTCAGCGATGTTCATTGCTGCCCTGTTCACAATTACTAGAAAATGAAAACAACCTAAGTGTGTTTCACCTGATGAATGGGTAGTAAAAAATGTGATGCATTATATATAGTAGGATACTATTCAGCTGCTGAGAAAATGAAATCTTGAAATTTGAAGTTAAACGGATAGAACTAGAAAATTTTATATTGACCGAGATAACCCAGAGCCACACAAACACATCTGTGGTCCCTAGCACCAACTCACTCTTCAGATGTTAAAAAAGTTTTTTATGTTATTCTTTTAACTTTTCCTAATTATATTTGTTAATTGAAAACTATTTTGAAGATTTTGCTTCTCTAATTCTAGTTTCAATGAATTTTTGTAAGTTGTTTTACCATTGAATTTTTTAATCTAAATTTATAGTTGTATATCTGTTTTGACTCATTAATGAACAGTTCATGGTGTTTATCTCATTGAACCTTGTTTTTATCAGTTGTGATAGAGGATAAAGCCTACTGTTTAAGGTAACAGGTAAGTTTGCCTATACTCCCTTTCATTCCATGTATATGTAATGAAATAGCATGCTTACACATGCCCTTGCCGTATCTCACTAGTCATTCTAGTGTGCCCTTGTTGTTTTAAGGTGTTATTTATGCTTGTAATTATTAACTTTCATCATGTCTTGTTTTTCCTTCTCTGCCTCCACTTAAAATACAGAGTTTTACTGTCGTTATTATATTCCTGTCTTCTTTGTGTGACCAGCTTGCTTTTTCTTCCTGGTAGACTTTATGAACTTTCAAATCTTCTAACATGGCTACTAATGCATCTGTTAGATTTGGGAGGAAGAATAGGGCATCTGGGTCTCATATTGCTTTAATTAAGGCCTGTAGAAATGATTGTCATATAATTCCTCTTGTGAGCCTAACCATGAGTCACTGAATTGGGGAACATATAATTATAGAAGGAAACAAAGACCTTTACTTTATGGAAACTGCCCAACTTCTAAATAGAAACCATAGGTTTGTGTAGTACTGTATCCCAAGCCTGACATAAGAGCATTGCTGTGAGTCTTACAGTTCTAGGAGTCTTTTGTGGAGCTATAGCAGCCATGAAAGGGAAGCAAATTTCTATCATCTTAAATATTCTTTGAGGTATTCTATGGGCATATTGAAGAGACTATAAATAGGATCTATTGGCCAGATGATACTTTTGAATATGAAAATGTTCCAGAGAGCTCTTTAAATGAACATTTAAGACTCCAACAGTCAACAGTGTCCATATGGTTGGAGCATTTAGGAAAATTCCCATGTCACAAAGTAACAGAAGCATGTTCAATATTGCTTTTTACACTCAGTGCCAATAATAGTCAAATTAAAATCAACTTTATCACTGAGAGAAACATAGATTAGATAATATGATTAATGTATAACTAAAATCAGGATATTGAAATAAATACTAGCTTCTAAGCAATATGATATATAAATAAGAGACAACATACTTCACAATAAAATCTTTGATTTGTTCCTGCATACTCTCCATCTTCGCCACCAGGAGAAATCTCATATATCTCTCTCGAGACCTTCACCTGGTGTATCTGCTGACCCTCTCCTCCACTTACCCTTACCAAAACACAGTCCAGGTGATATACGCAGTGTCCTTGCCCAGTCTGGCCACACTTACCTGCCTCCAGTCAAAGTTTTGACTTCTTCTAGGATCTGCCCAGACCACTCCACAATGCCCAGGTCTCTCCCATGGAACACCCACCCTCTGCATCCAAAGAGATCTTACTCAACACTCCAAACTTGGGCTAGAACAGGAATCTTGTGCACCAGCTGAATTTCTTCTTTTCACCCAACTTTATTCTATTTACACCATTTTTAATCTCTGGCCTAGCTTAGCCACATATCATCTCTCCTCCCTCAGCCTTATCTCTCAAAACAAACAAAAGAGGGGCCTGTGAGGCGGCTCATAGGTTGAGAGCCCTGGTTGCTCTTCCACAGGTCCTAACTTTAGTTCCCACCAACCACATGTTGGCTCATGGCCATCTTTGGTGAAATATGGTCCCTCTTCTGACCTTCAGGAATACATACAGGCAGAACACTGTGTACATAATAATAAATAAATAGAAAAATAAGTAAATAGATCTTTAAAAAGAAGAAAAACAAACAAATGAAGTCCACATGCCTAGATTTTATCTCAAAAACACGAGCAACATGAAAGATCAAGCCAGTATTTTTCTCTCCAAAACCTACTTGTCTGGTAGAAATGTTTGCTAATGATAATTACCTTGATTGATCCCTGTACACAGAATTTAAAAGAATAATCATAAACTTCATTAAAGAATTCAAGGAGTTTACAGAAGACACAAAAAATAACTAAATGAAATAAAGGAGAAAGAATTTAAGCAAGTAAATGCTCCAATGATGCTCAAGAAAAAACAAACATAAAACAAACATATGCCTGATGGAAATGATAAAGATAATCTAGGGAGTGAGAACATAAGTTCGTGAAGATACGTAGAAACATTGAAGAAGACTTACGCTGAAATAAAGGTAGAGTTTAAAAATACAATTACCCAAGGAGAAAACTCAAAGGAGAACCTTACAAGTAAAATGAATTAAACAGTAGATAAAATATCAAGACTCAAAGACAAAGGAGAAAAACTAGAACAAATAAGCAAAGAATATAGAAAAAATATATAACATAGGAAAGAAACATACAAGAAATATGGAACATCATGAAAAGACAAAAATTTCAAATTATAGAAACAGATGAGAGAGAAGAATCACAAGTTAAAAGCAAAGACAAGCTTGTCTCAAGATCATTGTAGAAAAATTCTCCAAACTAAAGACAGACACACTCATATAGATAAAAGAAACAGCAAGAACACTAAATTGAAATTACCAGAAAGAAAATTCCCATGACATATCATAATTAAAACACTAAGTATACATAAGAAAGAAATATATTTAAAGTTGTGAGAGAAAAGAAACACAAATCACAAAAAGAAAACTGATCCAAGTAAGAGCTGATTTCTCAGTGGAAACATTGAAAGCCAGAAGAACCTCACACAGTGCCTTCCAGCCAGCCTACCCTCATATCTATCACAGTAGGAGGAAGGACTTTCCATGCTATAAAGAGCCTAAAAATATTATATCCAACAAATCAAACCTAAAAAAAGTATAAGAAGCAATATTTAAGATAATTACTTGCCTAATATGGGCACTGTGAACTCAGGAACTCATCTCCTCTGGAAACGCTTTTAATCACTGGGCCATCTCTCCAATCCCCAACTAAAGATTTTTCATTAGTCTTTAGAATAATTCCAACATTATGATATTTCAAATGCACACTTTCAGAAATATATATAGATTTTATTGAAAATTTGAAAGATACTTTTCTGAAGTGATCATCGTATTATTTCTTATTCTGCAAACACCTCTCAAAATGGGAGAAGGGCAATAAATTTTAAAAATACAGAAATACTAAAAATAAAAAATCCTGCAGGACTTGTGATAAATGTAATGTATTGTGTATATTCATCTAAGTGAAAGCAACAGATTATATGTTAATTAAACATGTAACACTAAAAGTAATAATAAAGTAACACAAACAGAAAAGATATTTTTGACAATATTCTCATAGAGAAGTAAGTATCCATAATTTTTACTTCCTGATTTGTGACAATTATAGTGGAGAAGCTGTAACATCTAAGATTAGGTAATAAAAGATACCGCACATACCACCTGATACTTTTGAGTTGCTTACTATAGAAATTCAATTGCGATACTATCTGAGCACACTAATACATGTAAATGTTGTACAAATTTATTCTAAGCAAAAGCCTATCAGGTGATATCAGGTGATAGGCCAATTCTATTACTTCACATTTTATGAGTGAATCTTTGACCAGCAACTTGAAAGGAGATCCCTCGTGCCTCTTATTGGGAGTTTTGTGAGACAGGTTATGCCTCTTTTGGGTAGTATGGTCAAACCAGGTGGGAAATTTTTATTTAAACTATATATGCATATGCACTTAAGCAAATGCATATATAATATGTATAACTTTATATAAATAAGTAATACTATTCTTTATTATTTTTTCATAATCCTTACTGTTATTTTTGCTTTCCCTCTCCTTTTGTGTCAACCTTCCTGTCCCTTAAAATGGTGATGACTAGTTTCACTTGTCAACATGGTTCAATCTAGAATCACCTCAGCAACGGCATCCCAATGGGAAATTTTCTAAGTGAGGTTCACTAACTGGAATGCATGTGAGGGACTTTCTTAGTTGAATTAAGTAGGGTAGGAAGGCCATCCCTAAATGCATAGCATATTATTTTCATGCCTGAACCCTGGACTGCATGAGAATGAGCGATCAGAGTAGTGGTTTGTGTGCGTCAATTTATCATTGCCTGTTGATCACTGTAGATCTGTTGTGTCCACGTGTTTCAAGATTTTGCCTCTTTGACTTCCTTGTAATGATTGACTCCATGTTGAGATTGTGAACCAAACAAACTCCTTTTCCTTAACTTGCACTTTTATTTTATTAAAGCACCACAAACAAAAATAAGACACTGGTGGATTATATTGCTAAATTTAGGGAGAGTGGTTGTAATACAGCAATATATAAATGGAATGTGACATGTTGTATAATGAGCACTATAATCATATTATGTCTTTATGTGTTGTTGGTCATTTTTTTCACTCTTTTCTCTCTTTGCTCTTTGGGGCCTACCCACCAGTTCCCAAACAAATCACACATGGAGTCTTATTCTTATGAAATCCCTGCTTTAGCTTGGCTTATTTCTAGCCAGCTTTTCTTAACTTAAATTGCCCCATCTACTTTTTGCCTCTGGGCTTTTTTTCTTTTCTTATTTTTGTAGTCTTACTTTCACTCTTACTATGTGGCTGGCCACTTATTTTCTCTCTCTTTGATCATTTTCCTCTCTCTTTTTTCTCCTTCTATTCATTATCTCTGCCTGCCATCCCTCCTTATATTTTCTCCTGACTTCTTACTGGGTGTTCACTTTATTAGACCAAACAAGTGTTTCAGACAGGCAAAGTAGCACGGCTTTAAAGAGTTAAACAAATGCAACATTAAAGAATGCAACACATCTTTGCATCATTAAACAAATGTTCCACAGCATAAACATCTTAAAATAATATTCCACAACATTTGTGGACATATATAATTTGTATGTCAAGCTTAGAAAATATATTTGAAAGTAATACAACTAATTCAATATGAATTAATAAAACTCAGGGCTTACATTGATAAAATAGAAATTAAAAAAAATAAAATCAAAGAAACAAAGTTCATTCTTTCAAAACTTAACAAGATTAACATAACTTTAGCCAAATAACAAGAGAAAGAGAGACAGAATTCCAATTCATAAAATTAGAGATTAAAATGGAGACAATAAAATAGATATTAAGCAAATTCGACTATTATACTTTAACTCTATTTTCCATGAAACTGGAAAAGTTAAAAGAAATGAATGAATTTCTTGGTAGATATGACCAACCAAAGTTGAATAATGGTGAACTATGTAGTTTAAATAGACTCATAAGATTCAATGAAATAAAACAAATAATTCAAAATCTCCTATCTAAAATAATGCCTATGGCAAGATGAATTCTGTGAAAAATTCTATGAGACTACAAAGAACTAACAGTAATAATTCTCAGATTAGTCTGTAAAATAGGAACTGAAGGAACATTTTCTTTCTGTTGTTTTTTTTCAAGCTTTATTTATTATATATACAGTGCTCTGCCTGCACACCAGAAGAGGGCACCAGATATCATTATAGATGGTTGTGAGTTACCATGTGGTTGCTGAGAATTGAACTCAGGACCTCTGGAAGAGTGGTCAGTGCTCTTAACCTCTGAGTTATCTCTCCAGCCCCTGAAAGAGCATTTTCAAATAATTTTAATAAAACCAGTATTACTAGCACCAGAGACCTAAGAAAAAAGAAAACACAGCAAAATCTCTTATGGATATACATGAAAACATTTCTGTAGGAAATGCATGCAAACAGAATTCAAAAGCACATAAAAGAGACTATCCACCAACATTAAATTGGCTTCACTGCAAAGGTGGTATAACAATTAAACCTTGCAATGTATCCTTTGATGCAGAAAAGGCCTTTGGCAAAATATAACATCCCTTCATGATAAAAGTCCTAGCATAACTAAAGATGAAGGGGCTCTATCTCTACATAGTAAAAGGAATATATAGTAACTCATAGCTGACATTATGCTAAAATGGAGAGAAACTCAAAGAATTTCCAATAAAATAACCGTGTCTACTCTCTCTGTTTCTTTGCAATGTAGTTTAAAAAGTCTTAGGTAAATAAGACAGCTGAAGAAAATTAAGGTTGAACAGAGAAATCAAAACCATTTTGTTTGCAGATGATAAAAACTGATTCCTAAAAGATGTGACTAGGGAAGTTCTACAGTTGATAAGTAGATGCAGCAAAGTAATAAGATACAAACTTAACCAACACAAATAATTCTGCATAAGTAACAAGCACATCAAGAAATTAGCCAGGAAATTTGTACTTGACTGACAATAACCCCAAATTGATCTGTTGTGTACCAGCTTTCCCCGAGATTGAAACATTCTATTCTTCTCAGAAGCTTTAAGACAGAAGGAAAAACTCAATACAGCTTCAGGAAGTGTCTGAAACTAACAAGATTTGTTAGGTCCCTCCCTCTCAAGAGTAAACAATAAAAACTGCTGAAAGTCATTCTTAGATAAGCCAAGCTACAAAGAAGACTCTCAGACCAGTAAGCTGTACATACCAGTTGTCTGGAAGAAGCAGAAACGAACCAAGCTTTTTGGAAGAGGTTTAAAACAACTGAGATACCTGGAAAGGACACTTTCCAACTGGTTGATTTGCCTGTATGTTCAATGCATCTGTGTAGTGCCATGTGTTCTTGATCTCCATGGTTTGTGAACTGTCACCCACGCTGGGGTGAGCTTTGGTGATGCAACTGTCTTTGAGTCATTTTTGCTTGTATAAGTAATCCTGATGAAACTCATTGGTTCACCTAGTTGGACTGTGCTATCTGTACTTTGGTTTGTTATGGGCTTCCATCTAGAGTGAGTATATGTGTATGCTGCATCTCCCCAGGAAAAGTTTTGTCACATAATACTATCATAGAATAACTCTAAAGAAGTGAAAGTCTTGTGTAACAAAAACTTTAATATGTGAAAACAAGCTGTTTAGCCTTTAAAATGTTATTTGTATATAACAACAATTAATAAAAAAGGAGGGTATAAATGTTTAAAAAGAGCAGGATGGGGTACATAAGGGTGTGAAGGGAAAAAAGAGAATATTAATTATAATTAAATATATAAAAGATATAAGTATAAAATCAGATGTATGTATAAAAAGATGCAGCTATAGTATAATCTGAAAAGATAACAAATAATTTTTGAAAAATCCCTTTAAGATATCAAAGAAGAAACTGAAGATGTTATAAAAAATTGAAAAAATCTCCATGCTCATGAATTTTTAGAATTAATATTGTGAATATTTCCATCCTACCAAAAGCCATTGGCTGATTCAGTGCTGTTTGTTTTGTGTTTTTTTCCCTTTTCTTTTCCTTCCTTCCTTCTGCCCTCTTTAACTCTTTGCTTTCCTCTTTCCCTCCCTCCCTCCCTCCCTCCCTCCCTCCTTCTTTCTTTCTTTCTTTCTTTCTTTCTTTCTTTCTTTCTTTCTTTCTTTCTTTCTTTCTTTCTTTTTGTGAACTTGACACAAGCTGGAGTCATGTGGGAAGAGTAATCCTTAACTGGGGAATTATCTGTCAGATTGGCCTTGGTTTAAGTTTTTGAAGCATTTTCTTTGCTGATGATTGATATGGAAGGACCCGGACTACTGTTGCTTGTGGCATTTAAGCCAGGAAGTCTCCAGGTGTATAAGACAGCAACCCGAGCAATCCAGCCTATACAAGCATGGTTCTATTAAACTCTGCTCCATAGTTGTACTTCACTTCCTGCCTTAATGTCCCTTCCTGATGGACTGTGAGCTGTGAGATGAAATAAACCTTTTCTTCCCCAAGATACTTTGAGTCATTATCGTCATCAGAGCAACAGAAAGCCATGTTTTTTCTCTATCTATGAAATGAAGACATGGTTTTCTAAATCTTCCATTCTCTTAATGTGGCATATCACATTTATTGAGCAATTCACACTTCATCCTAGTGTAAAATCTTTGTACTTCACAGCTGAATCTGCTTTGTAGAATTTTGTTGAGGGAACATAATATGATGTTATGTGTGTAATCAACTGTTCTCACAGTGTCTTGATCTTTGTTTGGTATCAGAGTGTTCCCATCCAGCCTTAGAAATTTGATGTAGCAGTGCCTCACATTATTTGATTGCCACTCTACCCTTCAAATCTACTAGTAGTTTCTTTTCACATTTATTTGTTCTGATACCTTTTTATTTAAATCTTCTAATTCAATTGGCCAATAATTATATATGTCCTATATTGCTTCTTGCATCTCCACTTGCCTTAATATTTACCTTTTTCTGACATGATATGTTTATCCATTGTCTCTTTGGCTGTCATTTGTGTGTGCTATCACTCTGTGTTGTCCCACTTCCATTTCACATGTATTCTCTAAAACTAAGGTACTTTGCGGAAGAAAGATTGTGTTTTTCTTTGATAGATTCCTATGTGTTTTAGTGGGATAATTTAATCTATTCCTACTATAATACCCACTTTCTAGTAGTTAGTATTTGCTAGCCACTTTCTGCTTTGGAGTCTGTTGATTCTGCTCTTTTCTTGATGGCATTATTATTGTCTTCAGGTGGATAGAATGTGATTCTTTTTACTTTTTTTTTCAAAATAATTTCTCTGTAGCTACTATGAAATCTAGACATTTAAACAAAACACTTAGCAGTTGTAGAAGTCTGTTTTAAACTCTAAAAGGGATTCAATTGTTTATGAAAACAACATTTTGGGACTGGAGAGACAACTGAGCAACTAAGACCACTGGGTGCTGTTGCAGGGCAGAGGGCAGGTTCTAGTCCTGGCATCCACAGTGTGGCTCAGGCTCACCACCATTTATAACACCAGTCTTGGGGAACACTAATGCCCTCATTTCCTTCTTTGGCATTGAATGCACATGAGGTACATATAGGCAATAAATGTAAAAAATGTTAAAGTTAAATGTAAAAAAAACATAAAAATAATGTAAAAGTTAAACATTGTTTCTGAGGCTTCAATTTATATCTTTGTTTTATGCACGCATTAGCCAACTTCAGTATTTATAGCTGCTTTTGATTTTTTTTTCTCAGAAATACTTTTTTATTTTTTATTTTTTTTTTATTGAGAAAAAGAAAAAAGTTTCCGCCTCCCCCCAGCCTCCCATTTCCCTCCCCCTCCTCCCACCCTTCTCCCCCTCCCCCCATTCCTCTCACCCTCCCTCTCCAGTCCAAAGATTAGTCAGGGTTCCCTTCCCTGTGGAAAGTCCAAGGTCCTCTCCCCTCCGTCCATGTCTAGGAAGGTGAACATCCAAACTGGCTAGGCTCCCACAAAGCCAGAACTTGAAGTAGGATCAAAACCCACTTAAGGTCATGCTTTTGATTTTTAAAAGAATTTTGTTTGATGACTATAAATATTTGTGTACTGCCTTTATGGTATTGTTTCTCTGTGTTCAATTATGTGTTTATCTTTACCAATGAATGTCCTCCTACTTCTTGCTAACTTGATGCTCTTCAGCTCCCTGTTGTGGAGTTTAAACAACTCCCTTTAAAAATATTCGTGAGATAGGTGGACTGCTTAGACCACTGAGCTGTAATTTTGAAAATTATATACTTTGCCATTAACAGTAGTTCTATTAAAAATGAGATTGTTGTGAAAGTTCTTAAAGTCACCCTGAACTGTTTTCCTCGTTTCATTTACTTTTCTGTCTTTTTTTTTTTTTCTGAAGGAGAAGGTTTGCACTAGGAAACTTCTATTAAACCTAAGTTGTACAAGTCTTGGTGAAAGTAAAATGGACAAGCTGAAACTTTTTTTCCTACTCCTTTCTATATTGCTGCTCTTATATTTTATGTTCTGCAGAGTTGTGGACATTATAGTTGGGCTGTGGCTATCTTTAAAAAGTTAAAAGTTGGTTGTCAGTTTTGCTTTTCGTTGTTTATGTGGTTAGAGGCTGATAATGGTGCAGTCTATTGTGCTACTGTCACATTCTGGATTTCTGATATTTCCCCAAAATGAAGGGAGATCAAGACAACATTCCAACTAACAAAGGAAATTTTATGGAAAATTTTTCCTCACTTGCAATTTGATAACTGCTAAAATGATTACTTTGGCTTTTATGGGTAAATGCCAGGATCTTCTGAAACACCTGTTACAAGCACTTTAGTAACTGACTTTCAATTTCAAACTTGCCATGTCAGAATTTGTCTAGTTAAGGGAACCTTCCACCCAGAAGTGTGAGAAAAGAAAAAAATAAAAGCTACAATTGTGGTCAGTTACAAGTTTCATTGCAAAATGGGGTTCAGAAAAGATACAAAAATGCACACTTTAGCCGGGCGATGGTGGCACACGCCTTTAATCCCAGCACTCGGGAGGCAGAGGCAGGTGGATCTCTGTGAGTTCGAGACCAGCCTGGTCTACAGAGCTAGTTCCAGGACAGGCTCCAAAGCCACAGAGAAACCTTGTCTCGAAAAACCAAAAAAAAAAAAAAAAAATGCACACTTTATGTTTTATTTGTAATACAGACATACAATAAGTATAAATAATCTTAAAGTATTGGTAATACTGTAAAATAGGGTAGTTTGAATATTGTTTTCTGAGAATTATATATGTTTATGTATAATTTTTATCAATATATCTTAAAATAGGATTATAAGATTCCATAAATTTGAAAATTGAGGAGTTGGCATAAGTTTTTCCACAGACTCTACTCCTTATGTATGTAAAATGTAACTTGAGGGTTATTGACAGGTATCTCTTGGTAGAACTTGTATTTTATGTTCTTTGTGTTATAGCTTCAGATGACCAGTAATAACATACTAATACATTATATTGGTTGACATAGACAGTAATTATTGCATATGTTTTTATGTAAATGGAATACCCAGATTGTTGATGAGAAAAATAATTTGAGGTACTTTCTTGTGCTATGAAAGATCAGACTGTTTGAAATTCAGGAGGTAGGCAATCTGCATGCTACATACCAAGTTAATACATACTCAGAATTTTGACTTTCTAAGTATTTTTCTGTAAGCATTCTGAGCCATTTGTGTGCTTGGATTTGATTTGAACAAATCAGGTTTTGAATTAAAATTTTAGTAGATAACAACAACAAAAATAGACCAAACGTCTTTTCACACACTGTTAATGCATTATTCGTTCTGTATAATCCTTTTTTTTTTTGTTCACGTATCAAGTGGTGGAACATTATAATGACTGTAAAATTTGATAAAGAAAAATGCACTATCCTGGTAAAGATCAAAGGTTTTTATTTTTATATTTTAATTGCTTTTTTTTTTAGATTATAATAGTTACACCATATTCCTCTTCTCTTTCTTCCCTACAAACCCTCCCACATACCTCCCATTTCTCTTTTTCACATTCATGAACCTTTTCCTTCAATAGTTGTTCTTACAAACTTACAAGTGTATGGGTCTAAACATATTGTCTTAAACACTTAATTATGACATGCTCAGTCCAGATAATGTTACTTGTATGTATTTTTTGAGGACTGACCAGTTTAGTATTGAATAGCAAAAGGTTTTTGAGAAAGTAATTTCTTATAGATTCCTAGAAGGTATTAGAGCCTAATTCTTGTTAGCTACTCGTGATCTCTATGATTAGAAGACAAAACCACATGTAGGATCAAATAATTTCACATCACAGAGTCTCTGAACATATACAATCATATCAAAAAGATCACCTGTGGGATCTAATCTGTTGCTGTTGTTTCTAGATAGGATCTTATGATGTATCCCAGTCTGACCTAGAATATGGGATACCCTTGTATCAGCCCTCTGATTGCTAGGATTGCTAAGATAGGGGTAGGAAATAAAGCATTTCATAGATTCTAATTCCTACGAGACATCAAACTGAGCTGTCCGCAGTAGACCTGTCTGGTGTCTGCTACAGTTTCACCAAGGTCTCTGTACAGTATATAGAAGACATTCTTTTATTTATTTATTTATTTATTTATTTATTTATTTATTTATTTATTTATTTATT
>JABTXL010003523.1:36054262-36099300 GCA_025134845.1 Neodon shergylaensis | reverse complement strand
ATTTATTTATTTATTTATTTATTTATTTATTTATTTATTTATTTATTAAAGATTTCTGCCTCCTCCCCGCCACCGCCTCCCATTTCCCTTTCTCTCCCCCAATAAACTCCCCCTCCCTCATCAGCCCAAAGAGCAGTCAGGGTTCCCTGCCCTGTGGGAAATCCAAGGACCACCCACTTCCATCCATGTCTAGTAAGGTGAGCATCCAAACTGCCTAGGCTCCCACAAAGCCAGTACGTGCAGTAGGATCAAAACCCAGTGCCATTGTTCTTGAGTTCTCAGTAGTTCTCATTGTCCGCTATGTTCACCGAGTCCGGTTTTATCTCATGCTTTTTCAGACCCAGTCCAGCTGGCCTTGGTGAGTTCCCGATAGAACATCCCCATTGTCTCAGTGTGTGGGTGCACCCCTCGCTGTCCTGGGTTCCTTGCTCGTGCTCTCTCTCCTTCTGCTCCTGATTTGGACCTTGGGATTTCAGTCTGGTGCTCCAATGTGGGTCTCTGTCTCTGTCTCCTTTCATCGCGTGATGAAGGTTAATATCCAGGAGGATGCCTATATGTTTTTCTTTAGTTTCACCTTCTTATTTAGCTTCTCTAGGATCACGAATTATAGGCTCAAATGTCCTTTATTTATGGCTAGAAACCAAATATGAGTGAGTACATCCCATGTTCCTCTTTTTGGGTCTGGCTTACCTCACTCAGGATAGTGTTTTCTATTTCCGTCCATTTGCATGCAAAATTCAAGAAGTCATTGTTTTTTACTGCTGAGTAGTACTCTAATATGTATATATTCTATACTTTCTTCATCCATTCTTCTATTGAAGGGCATCTAGGTTGTTTCCAGGTTCTGGCTATTACAAACAATGCTGCTATGAACATAGTTGAGCATATACTTTTGTTGTATGGTAGGGCATCTCTTGGGTATATTCCCAAGAGTGGTATTGCTGGGTCCAGGGGTAGTTGATCCCGAATTTCCTGAGAAACCGCCACACTGCTTTCCAAAGTGGTTGCACAAGTTTGCATTCCCACCAGCAATGGATGAGTGTACCCCTTACTCCACAACCTCTCCAGCAAAGGCTATCATTGGTGTTAGAAGACATTCTATTACATGTTAGATCAATGTATGTTTATGTAGGATGTCTTTGAAATCATAGAATTACATGAGTAGGTTTCTTAATTTTGCACCTTTGTGACTATTGGCAGGCTAATTAACAAATATTTGTTTGAGCTACTTTACCTATAAAATACAGAAAATGACTTTATGTACTTGATTCATTTGTGTTGAAAATTTACATGAAGTCTTCACCACAGTATTTGATTCACGGCCACACTGTGATTAATAATTGTGGCCTTGCTTTTTCATGAATGGACATTGATCATCTGTCTTGAGTCCCATGTATGCTATCAGTATAACATCTGCATGATATTTATTATGCTAATGCTCATCTTTGTTAGACAAGAAGTCTGTTGATACTGACATGAACACACTCTTATGAAAAAAACATGATTATTTCAAAAAATTTACAACCATGAGCTTCAAGGATCAGTGAGAATATTAAATCAGAAATTATTTTTTCATGTCTTCTAATAGTATAGTAGCTTTAGTGTTTGACAAAAGCGAGATAAAAACATTTTGTATCAAGTTCCAATGGGGAATAAGTTTATAAGTGAATGTCTAAGCTAATTTGGCTTATTAACTCAAATGTTTTTAAACAGGGGGAAGAGATTGGATTCTCTCATGACAATTTTCCCAGTTATTGCTGGAATCAGTTTTATAAATTCAGTCTGTCACCATTTTAGTATTTGGCATGATACATTTGCTTGACTTTTATCGATGGAAATAATTATGGCTGAAAATGTCACTTCTATTACTCAAACAATTGTGTGTTCTTATGTTATGCCCTCAGGCATCCAGTCTGCTAAGTAGAGGAGAAATCCTGAGACACTGTCATCTTCTATCAGCTTAGTATTTGTAGGTTTTTTATTGTTAAAGCAATTATAGAACCTTCTGTTTAAGCAGATTTTGTTATGTGAACAAATCTAAAGCTATCAGTCAGTGACTTCATTGTAAATAGTGTATGTGTGTGTTATTCATAGGTGTCTTCTACTTTTACATCTTTACATGGCTGAAACTTTTGTGATTTTTGTTGTTTGCTCAGTACACTGTGCTTTGCTCTCCTCAATTATTCAGTAGTCTGATATGTCTTTGCTCGCATTCTCTGCAGGCTAATCATCAAGTTGTCTTCCAGGACTGGTTTCAAGGAAAGGCTTCAAGAAAATTATCATCAATTGACTTTAAGAAGATTATATCATCTATACTAAGCAGAGTCTCATATTATGAAAACTAAGGTTTTATTTGATGGAACCCTTGGTACAATGTTCACTATTATCTGAAAGTTAGAAGTATAGGTACACTATTGAATTAGTCAAAAATTTCTTTCAATAGCACAACAGCTAGTCCACTCAACAAAAAGTGTACAAGAAAAACATTCATCAATACTGTCATCTCATCCACACTTCAGATCACAGGAGAGCCTAGTCTTCATTTTTAGTGGTGGACTGCTTCCTTCTTCCGTATTGATTTTAGTAAAGAATAGGTAATATCTTGTTTGTCGATCTCACATGAAAAGTTTGGTTAACTGAACTTTTAGAGTATATCCCAATTCTTACTTGCTTGGATACTTCTTTTTAAGCTTTATAGTCTTTTTAATTTATTTATTTTAATATTGAGTATATATTTATTTTTTAGTAATTGTATATTTCTGAGATAACAAATGAGCACATGTGACTGAATGATACATGGCATAAGTATAATTGCTCCCCATTCACAGTCCCTATAAAGTCTAAAACTTCCAACTCTGGTACTTTTGTTTTCTACATATTGATGTCATTGACTATACATGACTCCTCTATCCTAGATTTTATTATGTGACTCAGTTCCTTTTTCTACTCTTAGCTACAAGAAACCCATTTTGTTTTACCTTTCCTGGATACAGCTGATATTTAAAAATTTCTATGTCTAATTATTTTTTTTGAAAAAAAAAAAAACCTTATGTCTTTGTTGACATAGGTTTCCTATACGTTTTTCGTAATCAGACTTCCATAAATCAAAATGCAACCCTCAAAAAACTACATTAGTTCATTTTAGCTCACTCTACGGAAACTCATTAGTAACCAGGAAGTCTAGAGCATAAAATTATTTTTCTTTATTGCCTTCATTGAAAATAGATATTTCTCACTTATCCCGATTACCATTTCCCCTTTTCCACTCCTCCCATTTCCTCTCCATATCCTCTCCCATTTCTTTCTCTCATTATAAAGAGAAAAGCAGGTTTCTGTGGGATAATAATAAAATATAGCATAATACAATAAAGCAAAAACTATCACATTGTAGTTGGACGAGACAAACAGAAGGAAAAGAGCAGAAGAAAAGACACAAGAGTCAGCGATTCCCTCATTCAGGCACTCAGGAATCCTAGAAAAACACTAACCTGCAAGCCATAATATACACACAGAGAAACCGGGGCAGAACCATGAAGGCCCTGTGCATGCTGCTTCAATCTCTGTGAGTTCATATGAGCTTTGCTCTTGTTGATGGAGAGGGCCTCATTTGCTTGGTGTCGTCCATCCCTTCTGAGTCTAATACCTTTTTGCCTCCACTTTCTCAGGATTCTCTGAGCCCTGAGGGGAGGGATTTTTTGGAGATATCTATTAAAGGATGAGTGCTCCAAGGTTTCACACTCTGCATGATGTCTGACTGTGGGTCTCTGTGCTTGTCTCCATCTGCTAGAAGAGAAAGCTTTTCTGATGATGACGGAGCAAGGCACTGACCTATGATTATAGCAGAGTGGGGTATTGAAGTTTCCCAGTATTATTGTGTGGGGGTCAATATGCAAGATAATCTATAGTATTGCTTCTTTTACAAACTTGGGTGCCCTTGTGTTTGGTGCACAAATGTTAAGAACTGCAATGTCCTCTTGGTGGATTTTTCCTTTGATGAGTATGCAGTGTCCTTCCCTATCTCTTCTTAATAGTTTTGGTTTAAAATCTACTTTGTCAGATATTAAAATTTCTACACTAGCTTGCTTCTTATATCCCTTTGTTTGGAACATATTTTTCCATTTTTTTTACCTTGAGGTGATGTCCATCCTTGATGTTAAGATGTTTTGTGTATGCAGCAGATGATTGTATTTTTCCATCCATTCTGTTAGCTTGTGTTTTTGTCTTATGCTTCATCCATATTGCGATACTCTGAGCCTGCTGTGGCTCTAGTGAAGAGCCTCTCCTTTTGTCCTATGGTTTTGATTGTGTTTTACTCTGGTGTCCAGGGTTTCAAGATTAGGAAGACAGTTATTCTACATGCTGATATCTGATCTTGTCTTTGTTGGGTGGGTGTTTTGCTCCTTGGTTTCCATTTCTTTTTTTATTCTTAGGCAAGCATGGTGGCTGTGTGTTGCCTGGTAGGGAATTCTTCTGTGCTCCTGATTGGTGTGGACCCTGGAGGTTCCAGGTAAAATGTGTTTTGGGTGTTGGAAGCTGACATTAAGAATGGGATGAATTGGGGATTCTGAGTGTGTCCACAGGAGTGAGGGAAGCAGGGAGTTCTATATGATTTAGTCTTCCTGGGAAATGGGTGAGAAAATTAAGAGGGACCACAGCAGGTATGCCGCAGAACTGGGGATGATACTGGCAGATTGAATTACAAGAAGCATAGGGAGAGATGAAGACCTGAAGTCAGTTTATCTGCTATCCTGGCAGGAATCTAGGGTTTTTCATTATCCAATAAATATATGATAGATAAATAAATAATGTGACTTGAATCCAGAGTTATAGTATATTTTTAACTCTTTAAAATTGTGTAGTGATTATTCACGCTTATCTGACTTGACCTCTCTTTTTTTTTAGAGTATATGTAAAGAATCATGGGTGTTTATTTCAAATGATAAGTAGGTTCTTTGATTAGGAGGATTCTGCTTTTGTAAAATGATTTATTATTAATTTATGTGTCATTGTCTTCCCTCCATGTACATTTATGTACCACATGTGTGCAGTCCTTGCGGAGCTCAAAAGAGGATGTTGGATTGCCTAGAACAGGAGCTTCAGAGAGTTGTGAGCTGCCATGGGAGTTCTGGGAATTAATCACAGGTCTTCTACACACAGAAGGCTTTGCTCTTAATCACCGAAGCATCTCTCTAACCCCTTGAAAGAATTATTTATATTGTAGCAACATTGGATGTCATCCTATAAATGATGTATTGACAGATTTGGATGTAGCAAGTAATTTGATCTAGTGTAAACAATGGCACTATGAAGAGAAGTGGAAAGAAGCAAAGATCAAAGGAAATAGCCATCAATATAAAAGTGAGTGACAGGAGACAGAGACTCATAAAAAAACACCTGCATTTGCCTCTCAGCAGAGTGGTAGGCCCTCCACCACCCTTAAAGCTTTCAAAAGGAGAAAGGAAGTTCAGGTTGGAATGATAACAGTTTTGAAAGATGTTTCAGGTTGCTCCAGCAGAAGATACTTGAGTTTGAAATGGAGTTAAATCCTAGGAAGGACTTTTTTGAGTCAGGAAGCTTGGGATTATGTGTAACTCAGGAAAGCATGTAACAAAAAGGGAGATTAAGATGGAACCTCAAGAAATAGCGACACATAAGGAACAATCTGATGATGGAAATGCAAAAGAAAATAGAAGGAATGTCACAATATAGTTATTTCAAGTTTATTAAGATAATCAGTGTCTGGGAGAGAAGATGGCTCAGTAAAGTGTTTGTTGTCAAACCCGACAGCCGGAGGACTCACATGTGGGAAGGAGAGAAATTACTCCAGCAAACTGACCTCTGTCCTCCACATACATGCCTTGGCACAAGTGTGTCCCTCACCCCAAATAACTAGTAGAAATTTGAAAAGAAAAGAAAAGAAAGAAAAGGAAGAACAATGTCAAATGCAACTAGCACCTTAAAAGATGTGCAATTTGGTTGGACAAGGTTGTAATCCAGTGTTGATGTGCAGAGGGAGCAGAATTATGGCCTGGCGGGAGCAGATACCAGGCAGGCAGGCTAAAGAGAGATGAGACTGAAGAAGAAGTACTCACTCCTCTCTCAAATGTTGTTTATGCAGGAAGAGGTGGGTTGGCAGAAAAGGAAGTGACAGGATTTTAAAAGAAAATTATTTGACAGTAATTACATATTCTGCTGTTTAAAATTGAGATTGGAGCTCTCCATGCAGAAAAGAAAGATAACAGGTGAAGGGAATTTTGAGAGGCAGAGAGAAGACCTGGGATGCAGAGGCAGGATGACACATTTGACTCCTTCCTGATTTCATATGAGCACCACATATGATATATCACACTTTCATAAACCCCTAGTGCAGACATTCTGGGATACCGCATTCACCATCTGACAATGTCAGTACCAAATGGGGCAGAGTGGAGTGCTTGACAGCTCATTTGAGGATCTGGAGAAAGTTTCCGACAAGGGTGTTGCATAAGGAGAATTTTCATTCTTAATGTTTACAATCTTTTATAAACTGGCTGGCCTGACAATTCCCAAATGTTGTTTCTTGTTTTTATAATTAAAGCCAGATGCATGATTCTGCTAAAAATTAGGTATGCTAATTATTTATGTATAAATTGTGAAGAAAATTATTTATTTCTGTGTTCGAAATTTACTTAAAAAAGGTATTTATTTTCTTTCCTGGGTTGCTTCTTTGTTTCAGACACTGTAGGTGTATGAGATTAAAATTACAAAAGTCGTATGTGTGTTTTAAAGGATGTTTTATTTCTAAAATGATTTCTTGTAAAGCTGGTGTAATTGGGATTCCTCATTTTTCTATGAGTCTCTCCTTTTGATGGTATTTACAGATGACTAGTTTTCTCACTGGAATGGAAAAGCATGTAGCAAAAGTAAATAAACCCGTGAGAATTTTCCTCAGTGTTTAAAGTTGAATAACTTAATTTCTCTACGATTGCTTTCTATTGCCAATGATTTTTCAGTTACTTTGTTTATACTAAAATAGCACGTGGTCATTTCTGCTTTGTAAATTTTATTTTTCCTTCTGTGTACACATATTTACTTGTGTCTGTGTTCATGTCTTTGTGTGTGTACACACATATGTGAGGTCAGTGAGTGCCATCACTGGAAATACAGAGACGCTCTGTCACCCGTGACTTTTTATATAGGTACTGGGAATTGGAACCCAGGTCTTCATGTCTGGGCAACAGGAACTTTACCAATTGAGGTATCACCCCCTCCATACTTCTGCTTTAGAAGTTCTGTGTGTCTCTTTCTCTGTTGTCATCACTTATATTTTCTTATATTTTCAGATTCTTATACTGATTCTTTTTAGGCCACAGCTCCTAGCTACCTGTCATCAGGCTTTGCAGTTATTTAGTGTTCCCTGAGAACTTTCCCTCTTGAAAGTTTTATCTATGCTTTCCTTTGGGACACTCCAGCAGTCATACCACAGTTTTCTTGGACTTTCTCTACTAACATTGGGATGAGGAAGCCGGTGGTAAAACATTTAGTTTTAGAGCCAGGATATTATTACTCAAATGTTAAAGAAGTGGGATCTGTAACCAGCAGGCAGAGCTGGAATTATGAGGGGTCTCTAAGGTGGATGCTCTCGATGCTGTGCCTTTTTCTTTCTGTGGCCAGTGAAACCATGAGTACCACAAGGGTATAGAAAAGAAAATAATGGTAGAAAGAGAAACAAGAGTCTGGAATCACTTCAAGAATGAACCGTTAGTCATTTATTTTTCACTGCTGATTTATTAACTTGTTACTAGAGAGAGCACTGCAAGCAGGTCTTGAACAAACAGTATTTTTTTTATCTTCTTTATCCGAGTTATTTCAGCACCTTCCTGCTCATGTGACCTTTATGTGACCTTTCCATCCATTAAAACATTTCTTCTAAGCTTTATACATAAGATCCAGAGTTTTTCATAGTCATGGGGCCACATCTGGGTCAGGGGTTGTGCATGAGAAAGGGACTTTAGATCATTTTTACCCCAACATCTCTCCTGTTCGGATTTTGCAACATCATGGTGATACAAGCCGTCTTATCTTGGAGAATCAATCTTCTCTGCTTTGGATGCAGACACAGCCTATTAGAGACAATGAAAGTATAATAGCAATTAATATTAAATTTATTAAGATTTTAGCAGCTTGCTCTTGTAAAGTTGTAAAAGGATTGAGACATTGGAATGCAATTTTACATTAAAAACCTGTCGGCCAAAGACAATTGACAAAAAAATATTCTAATGGATATGTGTCTTAATGCAGTTTTCCATAATCAATAATATTGATATGATGAAAACAAATTCTGCCTAGATATTTCTTAATCAACGTCCATATTTGAATTTATATTAAGGTCAAAGATACAAATATAAGTATGATTATAATGACAATTAACTTTCAATTGATATTTAATTAACATTTGTTTTTTAATCCAATCAATGCTATCCTTAAGGGCATATAGGGTATTTAGTATTTCTGAAAATTCTGTGTATGTTTTTTTCTTGAACTATTTATATCCTTGAAACATTTTTAACTAGCTCATTGAAAAACTGAATTGTTTGTACTCCCTGTTTGAGAGTCAATGTGAAGAGTCCAAGATTAAGTATATAGAAATGTAGATTCTAGAAATAGAAATATAAAAAAAATTGTAAGCCTAAGAGAATGAGAATAGACTGTCAGCAGTTCTCTCAGCAGCTAAAGGATTAACTATTAACAGTGGGCTTGTTTTACAACAAATAGTTCTATCTGCAAAACTGAAGTAGCCCTCTACAAACTGAGGGTCAGCTCTGCAAACTGAGAGTTAGCCCTAAGATAACACACTGGCCACCAGTGATCAACCATAGAAATGAGCTGAGTTAACCTTTAGAGAGTGGGATGCATGTGACTTTCTGGTTATGCATTGTTCCAGCATTAGGGAAAATGCAGAGCTTCGGTAAACACCATCAGGGAGTGCCAGGGAAAAACAAAAACCTAAAATACAAACATCAGTTTAACTAAAAAACTCTGTTAATGAAAATTGTAAAAAAAAAAAAAAGGCAAATTGTATCTAAATTTTACCTCAAGGTTGTAAAAATTCCTTTTTTCTTGCCTAATGTTTGATGCTTCTTTCTATAAAAAGTGGGAATCAAAAAACATTCTTTGCCACAATCTTAGAAGTCCCTCTCTGGCTGTGGTCTCAGTTAGCTAATAGGCTTTCTGTGCCCCATGGAAATTTATTTGTTTCATTTTGTTTCCTGGAATAAAGTTTGCTTTTGGTTTACCTGACTTCGGTGGTCTGTCCCCATTTTTGCATGACCTCTGTGGATCCAATAAATGTTCCTACCATAGTAGCAGTTATGATTCAAAAACATTCAGTTGCCCACCATCAATGATCCTATAACCATTAGTTCTAGTTTTCATTAATATCAATAATTTACCCAATATAGTGTTTATATTTTTAAAGATGATTTTACTTTGTTTTTACAGGAATGCATATGAAGGAGGGTTGTTTTGTTATCATAAAAATAGAGTAGAAAGTATTAATAAATTGAGTTCTGTGACAGAAAGTACACAAAATAAAGTACAGGGTGTCAGTATATTGAAAAATAGTTTGGTAAATTAGATAAGAATTAAAAGAGTCATGCAGTCTAAACATGGTCAAAATGCAGGAAAGTGTCCTGAATTGGTTACTAGCTTGTTGGTACCAGTGTATTGTGTGGAGTTACAAATCTTGTTAGAATCCAGAGAAAGCCTACAGGAATATACACCCAAGTTATGAGGGGAATAGGACTCAGATGTTGGTTAGGCCTTTGAGAGGGTTTACATAAAATTAGGAGTTCAGATAAAGCTTTTTGCTTCTTATGATTTTTTTTATAGATATTAGGGAGAAATTCAGAGAAACAAAATTTAAAATGTAAAGTATAAGTTGCAAGCTACTTTTGAGCATTTAATCCCCTATTCCCTTTTTTGTTTAAGTATTTGAATTGTAAGAAAATTTAATTATGACTTGTCCTTGGAATTTATAGGAAATTCCATGAGAGACATAGATTTCCTGACTTTGCAAAGAGAGATATAAATTTTAGATGAATAACTATTGCTTATTTTAATTTGAGATACTCATGATTGGGAAAGCAGCTAGAGGACATTATGTATTTGAGCAGAAACTGAAAAAGAACCTTAAATGTTACCAATAGAAACATTAACAAATTTTAAATGGCCAAAGGAGGTTTAATTGTTTGAGCCTGAATTTATTATAATTTTAATTGTTTTTGTAAAACTTGAGTAGCTCAACTGTTACTGATTTCTATTGAATTTTAACATCAATGTGTTGAACTTTAACTTTTGCAGATTTAATAGTGCATGCATCACTTTAAATCTCATCTGTCACCTGCTTTAAATCACTTACTAAGACCCTAAGAACTTGTATAAATATTTTATTTTTCCTTTCCATTTTGCAAACATACTGTAGTTGCAGGCTCCTTGTTCATTCCAGCTACCCAGAACCAAAATAATCACACAGAAACTATATCTATATTAATTAAATCACCACTTGGCCCATTAGTTTTAGCTTCGTATTGGCCAACTCTTACATATTAATTTAACCCATCTCCATTAATTTGTGTATGGCCACATGGTTGTGGCTTACCCAGTAAAGTTCCCAGCATCTATCTGCAGCAGGCTACCTGGCTTCTCTCTGACTCTGCCTCCTTTCTCCCAGCATTCATTTTCATCTTCCCTATCTACCTAAGTTCCGCCTTGCTATAGGTCCAAAGCAGTTTCTTTATTCATTAATGGTAATCACAACATACAGAGGGAAACCCCACATCACCTCCCCTTTTCTGTTTAAATAAAAAGGAAGGTTTTTAACTTTAACATAGTAAAATTACATATAACAAAACGGGTATCAAGCAAGAATTACAGTTACAGTATTTATATCTATTCTATCTTTTATCGTAACTAAGGAGAACTATAATTAGCAATTCTTCAACTCCATCAAAGACTCCAGAAGGATATATTATTACCTAAATAAAGAGGAAGTGTATTGTAAGCAACTTCCAAGTCTCTAGAAATGACAGAGACATCTTGCTAACTGGACAGTCACCCAAAGCTTTTTGTACTGTTGGGGCATCCATCTTTAGCCTGTTGGCCCATAGTATCCAGCAGACTTTTCCATGAAGCAAGAAATTTCAAAGACATGTCTGCCTATATTGGCAGTTTGTCAGTCACTTTCTTCTGTATCCTGCAGAATGTCTAGCAGACTCGTTCATGAAGCAGGAATCCCAAAGGATCGTCTCACCTTTAGGCAAGTTTAGCAGTCATTTCTCTGTGGGTCCTGCATGTCCAATGCATCGAACATTCCTGGCAAGAGCAGTTTCTTGCCCACGTGGCTAACCAACTCAATAAGGAGCCTCTTTGATGCCCATCATCTTCTTGATGCAGCTTGGTGCTGTCAGGAACAGATGTGTCTCACTGTCATGAAAAAGTCCTAAATTTCGAAACATTTTAAATGCCATATTCTGTAGTCTTTGAAAGATTTGAAGAATGCCTATCCACCTGAAATATATCTCTGTATATCTAGAAAATCTAAGTAACATCATGAAAAGTTTGACTATTATAGATGATTATCTATTAACCTATATTTTTAATTATACATTACATTTACATTTTTAAATGAGTTGCATAATCACAATTCCTTAATCAAGATTGGAATACATATACATAGTATAACAAAGTTGACATTAAATTTGTATCATTAAACCAAGATCCATACCAATGCAAATCTCAATAGCATATCCCTTTAAGTGTAAAAGAACATTTATAAACACTATTTGAGAATATGGGCATAGTTATTATCCAGACTGCTTTCTGCTGTTTATTGGGTGAGATAATTTTTTGATGGGTGTTCAAAGCAACCTTTCAGGGGGTCTTTTTCCATCAGTGTTAATCTGGAATGAATCCACAGGTTTTCATCCTCTGTGGAAACAAAAGAAGAACCTCTTTTCTAAAGCAACATATCCTTAGATCCATATTTTGAAGACAAGTTATCTTTAAAATTACTTAGTTTCTTTACAGTCAAAAATTCAAAGAGAACACAATAGTATACATAATCCAGACTCTCTGTGTATTTTTCATCTTTATGTGGCTTATTCTTTTTTATTTCTTTTAATCTATGATTGTCTGTACTTTGTCTCTTTAAAGACTTTATCTTTTGGTAAAAAAAATTAACTTCTTTTTATAAATCTCTACACTCTTTTCCTTTGCTCTCTCAAGTCTATTTACATTATTAAACACACTATGTCTCATTTAGAAGTCTTTTATGTCTGAATCTATTCTATTGTAAATCTGTAATTCATTACTCTCCAAGAGCACTTCTTAAAATGCTAAGCCCTTCTTATGAACTTAAACAGCACCATTGCTAGGGGAAATATGGTACTTCCTGCTTGCCCCACCCAGCCTAGCAAGATAGAGATGCTAGCTGTCTCCAAGAGCCATTCATAGTGCCCCATCTTTAGGCCCACAGCTGATTCGTATTGCCACCAATGAAGCCATAGCATGGTACTCACAAACCCCATCAAATGCTTGGTCTTCTGAAAGAGCCAGAGTAGCAATGGCAGCATGGCCCAGAAAGCTGGCATTTTAAAACCATGTGGCTTTTTTTTCCTCTGCTAATGCTGAATCAGAAAAACCTCTCTTAAGGGAGCCACAGCATGCTGCCAGCAAGCAAAGCCCATTCAGGAAAATAAATGTGGCTAAACTTTGTTTTTTAGTCTTTAGAATTCCTTTGCAAGCCCTCTGAGGCTAAAGTGGATTTTAGTTGGCTATGTGGCCTGTACTAGCTCAATTAGTAGAACATGGGACTCTTAATCTCAGGGTTGTGGATTTGAGCTAAACGTTGGGTACCAATTTGTAGTAGTAGGCTGCTTGTTTGTCCTGGCCTCCAGAACTGAAATAATCACACAGAAACTATATTAATTAAATCACTGCTTTGCCCATTAGTTTTAGTTTCTTATTGGCTAACTCTTACATATCGATTTAGCCCATCTCCATTAATCTGTGTATCACCATGTGGCTGTGGCTTACTGGGTAAAGTTCCCAGCAACTGTCTCTGGTGGGCTACATGGCTTCTCTCTGACTCTGCCTCCTTTCTCCCAGCATTCAGTTCTGTCTTTCCTACCAACCTAAGTTCTGCCCTGCTATAGGTCCAAAGCAGTTTTTATTCATTAATGATAAGCACAACATACAGAGGGAAATTCCACATCAACATCCAAATGTCTAAATCCTTATCACAGCTTATGTAAATTTCTTATCTTTCCTTTCCATCCGGAAAGACTCAACCATTTTAATGTTCATAACAATCTATATAAACCTTTTGTCTTTTTTTCCCATCTGGACATATTTTAAACGTAGTATACAAATGCCATTTTATCAAAAATATTTCCATTTGTATATTCATTCAACCTTTTTATTTACTGTTTTATTTCTTAGTACCATAAAAAATAAGTGCTGGATTATTTGTAGTAGCCACCAAAAAAGCAACTCTTTCTTTAATCATCATTTGAGTATAAACAAAGAGTAAAAAGCAATTTTCAAATCATTGACAAAAGCATGATAGCTTTTGAGTTTGCTTCTTTATTGAATGCTGTTTGTGAGTTTACCTATATTAGTAGAAAGTTTATTATCTCTCTACAACATCTAAAATTTCCATTTGAAACATCTAGATGCTCAGTAAGAATTTGTATTTTCATATCTCAATGAAAGAAGTGAGTTGTGGCAATCTCTTGATTATCTGTGTTTTATGGCATGTTGTAGAAGACTAAAAAAGTCCATAAAGATTTTTTTCTGTAGTAGAAAAAAAAACTTAGAGTATGTTTTAAGACCAGGGACCTTTATTATTTGTTTACTTTTTAAGCCCTGATGAAAGTATCTGTGAGCCTCTGTCCTTTTGTTCAATTGGGGGCTGGGTAATTCAGCCTTAGTTTTGACGTTTTCTTATTTAAGAGACTCGGGCTCTTAAATTTAAGGAAATTTCAACTTCCCTTAAAGCTCTCAAATTTGTATCAGTGGCAAGTCTCATACCCTAAATTAACCTGTAAGCCCCACCTGCCCAAGGACCAGGCAACTTCCTGTGATGCTGGGAGTTGGAGTTGGAGTTCTTAAAAAATAACAATAAAACCTCATGGGAAAGTATGGTGGCCTATGAATTTTGTTCAAACTGGGGCCACTTAGTTGGGATATTATCAGGTAGTGATCCTGACCCATGTCCATATTGGTTAGTATTTAATATTTTAATAAAGCTTGCTTCAAATTTGACTCAAACTGTTAGAACTGTTTTTTCTCTGGTAAATCTCAAGATTAACACAAGCAGCATGCTCATTCTTTTCATCTTTACTTATTGCAAAGCCAGACTGTTTTTAAGGTGAGAACGAACTTTTTAGTTATGGATAGACTGGCCAGGCTGCCTGAGGGAGGAGTTGGTGTAGGCCTGTTTGGTGCTATAGCAGCAGGTGATAAGGCCTGGGGCAAGGAAGTGTACATACTTGCTGTGCTGAGAGATGAGAAAGCTCACACGCCCGTTATAAGGAAGACTGTTTGAAATCTCCAGGCACTCCTGTGAAGTCTCTTTTAACTCTCCTTAGAACAATCTCATTTTAGTCTCTTTTTCTTTGTACTTTGAAAATAATAAAATACTTCCCCTCTTCCTCCTCCTCCTTCTCATCTTGGTTGCTTTCATCTGGACTGAGGGCTTTATAAAGGATTTCTGAGGGAGGACAAAAAATTTTCCTGCCAGTTTGCAGATCCCTGGGGTGACTTCAATTTGTCTTCCTGGGACTCCAAAGCAGCAGGGACAGCAGTCCAGATACTAAAGACCACTACAGGAATTGGTTCACCTTACTCGTATTTTAATTTTATACCTTTTTTCCCCTATATTCTACTAATTCTTACGTTCTAATGTTCTCTTATCTAGAAAACACAGATTGAGGTCAACTATAGTGTCTATATATTGATCCAAATCATCTTTATAAATTTCGCTTCCCTTTATCTCTACATATGATTAGGTAAAGGATATGTTTCCAAATACTTTCAGAATTGACTAGGCAGTATGTGTCCCCATACTTACATACTCTGCCTAAACCTAAACTGCTTTTCCCCAGTGTTGTTTATATATTGTTCAGGAAGCCACTAGAGATAGCACTGGAAGCAGAGCTTCAGCAAACAATAATTTTGTCTCCCTTATCTGACTTCTTCCTTCTGCATGTCCCTGACCTTGTGGCTCTGTTTTGCCATAAAAGACATTATGCTAGAATTTATGTGTATCTGCGTATCTGCAGTTTTTTCTTTGTTCCTTTCTTTTTTCTTTTTTAAGTATCAGACCACATCTAGGTCAGGGTTCGTGTTTGGACAAATAACTGAAACCCATCTGAACCTCTAAAACTCCTCACTTTGCCTAGAAGTCCATTGTATGACAGAGCCCATGTAAAATGCATCACTTTCTAAGGGGCCATGAAACTCCCCTAGCACACTGCTTTCAGAGGATAGATTGTGTTCCTTTCTCCCTAATTCTTTCTAACCACAGTTACCAAAGCAAAGGGTTCAAAGTTCAAATATGTGACCAGTAATGTAGATCTGGCCTCCAAGTATACTTTAGCACACATAATTGTTTTTTCTTTTTCAAAGTACTAAATTAGATACAAAATTATTAAGTAGAAGATTTCATATAAAGGATACGTTTCCTGTTTTTTCTTTACATTGGAATGTCCAAAAACACGAACACAAGACTTCGAACACGATCTGTCAGATTGGTAGAGACTCTGCTTCTTTTAGACAGGAAATGGACTCCAGTTGGCCTTGCTCCTTGTATTTTTGTGTTGCCTACTTGGATCCTGCATCCTGCATGTGATTTCCTTTTCAAACCATGGGATACAATTAGGTAATATGAAGAGCGACAGCGTCTGTCAGGAGAAGCATCTAGGACTTAAGCTTTGTAAGCTGTCTTTTGTACAGATTCTCAAAAATATTCAAATTTTGACATCAAAAGAGATGCTCCAAATGAACCCCTCACATATCCATGGAATGTTTGCTTATTACATTTGCATCATTGCAGCTTTCTAGGAAGGATTTCAAATCACCAGGACTTGGTCATTCTGTCTTCTGTTTCTTTTTCCTCATGTGAGGCAACTAGTGGCAGCAAAGCTTTGGAAGTTACATTTGTAAGCACAGTTCAGAAGAATGACACTGAATCTGCTTAATGCTTGACTGTGTGTGTTTAAGTCTAGGATTCCAGATCATTCTGCAACTGCTCCCTTGAATAGGATGGAATAAGGCCATTTGAGCTTCTTCAATATGAATATGTAATGATCAACTATTTATGATTGGTAAATCCTAGAAGAAAACCCACTAGCATTTCAGTAAGTCAGCATAATTTTTTTACTACATCTTAAATATTTATCTTTATTTTCACAGGTAATATAGATTTCATTCCTCCCCAAAGAAAGTTCTTTTTGCAGCTGAAGAAGACCATTGTACAAAGCCCCAATTTAAGAAAATACAGATAACAATTGACTCTGTGATGTCTATTCCTGATTGACACATCTACAACATAATTCCCATATATAAGGTTTAGGGAAAATTATGAAGGAAGGAACAGAAAGATTATTATTAGAGCCACACGGTCAGGACAAGAGGTACACTGGCAGATATTGCTTACTATATATGGCAGGGAAGCTGCATCCAGGAGATTTCAGTAATATAGTTGCCCAAACAAGATTTAAGCAATGGCAACATCAGTTGACACACCATAGTGAATAGGAAATTTATCACAAGGCCTCATCTCTAAAAGAAGAGCTAACAGCAATTTATGGTTTATGAGAGAAAGAGACTCAGTGTTTTTTTTTTTTTTTTTTTTTCGAGACAGGGTTTCTCTGTAGCTTTGGAGCCTGTCCTGGAACTAACTCTGTAGACCAGGCTGGTCTCGAACTCACAGAGATCCGCCTGCCTCTGCCTCCCGAGTGCTGGGATTAAAGGCGTGCGCCACCACCGCCCGGCGAGACTCAGTGTTTTTCATGGATGAAGATCATGATAGGTTAGCTCATCCCCAGAAGTCAACTCTAAACATACTTGAGCAACACTAAATGAACTCAGCAGGTTACATTTTTTTAAATTGACATACATATGTCTATATCTATGTAATAATTATAATTAAGAAAAAGAGCCATGGTTTTGAGAAAGAGTGGGAGTGACATGAATGGAATTGGAGGAGAGGGAACGAGAGAATGATGCAAATATAGTACTCCTAACTGAAAATCTCAAAAAATAAATAAAAGTTTAAAAAGATTGCTGAGAACAGGCTTTAGCTCATCCCACGTCACAAACTGATAAATGACCAACCTGAAATCCAGGGTATCTTGGATTCTTCTGATCCATTTATTTTTATTCTAATGGGAAGGCCTAAACAATAAAGGAGTAGGTCACATTTAATATTCATCTGAAAATGAATCTAGGGGGCTTATGCTGGTTGGTTTTTGTCAACTTAACACAAACATGCACGTGACTGGGAAGAGGAAATCTTACTTGAGGAAGTCCCTCCATATGATCGGTCTACAAGCAAATCTGTTGAACATTTTCTTGATAAATGATTGCCCATTGTGAGTGGTTCTATCCCTCAGCAGGTAGCTCTAGGATGTGTAAGGAAGCAAGCTGAGCAAGTCAATAGGAGCAAGGTAGTAAGCTATATTCCTTCATGGTCTTTGCTTCAGCTTTTGCCTCTAGGCTTTTTTAGTTCCTGCCCTGATTTCTCTCAGTGGTGAGTGTTAGCTGGGAATGCATGGTGAAATAAACCCTTTCCTCCCCAAATTGCTTTTGGGCATAGTGTTTTACTGCAGCAATAGAAATGTAAGTAAGACAGTGTTTGATAACTAATGGGGAAACAATGCTGTCTAGCAGTCTCTCCAAGGAAGACACTATATAGAGCTATTTTATGTGCCCAATAACCGCTGTGCAGTTAAGTGTCTGCTGAATCACTTATCATAGTTTTCAAGAGCCACATTTGAAAAAAATCATTTCCATTCAGGAACTGCAAAAATCAATTCTCCTGTAGGAATGGAAAAGAAAAAAAAAACAATTGAAAAGAACAATGCAGGGGTGAGACATTTCACTTTAGAACCAGAAATATGATTGCCTAACTTATTTTTATTTTATGCCCTCGCATATTCATATACAAATTGTCACTTCTGCTCTGTAGTTTTCCACATAAACTTATTTATCCTTTATTTGCTATTAGATCTTAAAGGATAGAGCTGTGTTTTCAAATGTTATAAATTTAGCTGCCATCAGAGATACTAGTTTTCATACATTCAGTAAAAAGAATCAGAACCTCAGGGTGATCACAGTAATGTATAGAGAGCCCTGCTTTCTGGAAATAAAGGCATCCTTTGTGGCTTTTCCATGGAAACAGTCTATGTCCAACTCTTATTATTATATTTGACTTGCTATCCTGCTTGCTCAACCTTGTTCGTTTTTATCACACAGGATTAATAATTGTTGAACAGATATGATTTTTCAAACTACAGTGCCTCAAAACTCAGATCATCACAATCATGCTGAGGGATTCCAGGGGCTCACGGGAGCCCCGACTTCAGAGCCAGACCACTTTAGTTTGTTCTCAGCCTGTCACTTGGCAGATTGGGCTGTGATGTAGGGTTATTTTTTTTTCAACAAGAAAATGGTGATAACAACAGTACTGATTCCACTGGGCTGTATGATTTAAATAAGGTTTTATGTAAAGAACTTGACAGATAATCAACTATTGTCATTATTATACAAAGCAAGTGATTTGGGGCTTGTGCTTTCCCGACTCGCTTCTGCAGACTTTAGCTCTTTCTCATTCCTTATTTCTTATTCTGAATGAATTTCTTTGGTGTAAGTGTGCATAGGTTGTGCAAGCATGTGTGTGCCTATCACATCAGGTTTTTTTCTTTTTTGCTCTTCCTTTTAATTTTTTAAAAAAATTATTTGCTCACAGAAGAAGCAAGTAATTTTGTGTATACCTCAGTGATAGAGCACTTGTCTAGCATGGAACAAAGCCCTGGATTTAATCACCAACAGTGCAAAAGCAATGACAGCTATTGTTTATAATATTCTATGATTGTGTGAAACTCTATAGAGTTCAACATTCTGTACTCATAGTTTCAAAAGCAAACAGAACATTGTACCTGTGCAGGACTAATGGCACTTGTGGAGTCCTATCAGCTGACGGAGCTACATGTGCCTACTCTAAACAATGACAGATGATCTCTTCACATTTAGATAGTGTGTGTCCTTTTATGTTACACTAACACCCTTTTTTATGATACTAACATACTTAACAAAACAGGTCCCTTTAAGAGAAAATAGTTAGATATCACCTAGAGTCAATCAGATGAGTTTGAAGAGAAAGCAAGCAAACAATTTGCTTTCTTATTTTCACCATTGTTGTAATATAGAAGCCTTTGTCAAATGACTCATTATGAGCACTATGTGCTATATGCACTAAAAGCACATTATATATTATATAGCTACCATTGGAGATCTTGTTACTACATGAGATACAGTCCATAGACTCATCTGAATATACACTGTTAAATATAATTGCTACATGTGTTGTTCTTTCATTATCTTCTTGCTGAATTTAGCCTATAACTGGGCATTGTACAATGCATTCAAAACCCAGCAATGAAACACAAATGCAATAGTATACTAAATACTGTACCTCTACTGCAGTAGACGTCCCAGAAATCAAGATGACTAAGAGTAGAGAATAAATGAAAGAGTATACGTTTCAGTAAGCAGAAACCTAGACCTGGGGATTTCCTAAGACTGAAAAAAGCTGAAGCATATGAATAGAAAATAGAGACAAATTCTATATTCTCTTTTGTATTGCAAAAGAAAATAGAATTTCTGTGTATGCCAAAGCAAGGCTCACCAATGACCAAAGGATAATAATAAGTCTTGAATTTATTGAAATCAAGATATTATAATGCAAAATTTCAGTTCAATTTGTCTGTCTACTCACCCAAAATGCAAAAAGCAGCCCGCAGGAACACAGAGTTTCTCTACTCTGCAGCCCCTTTGTTTCTATTCATTTTCCTAGTTTTCTTTTTCTTTTTGAGCAAAAGGTTTCCTGTACATCAATGGCCTTTGAACACAATATCCAATGACGTGAACACAGGCTGTCCCTGATAAAGGAAGGCACACTTATTGGAGAACTGTGAGTTTTGAGTTAAGAAATGGGAGCTTTCCATTCTGAGAATAAGTTTCCTAAAAGGGCAATGGCTGCTTTTGAACGCAATGACAAACCTGCCTTTTAAATACCCCAAAAGTCATATAATAATCGAGAGTGAATTTTTTTCTGTTTTCTTTCAAGCAGTAACTTCTGCAGAGTGAATCAGACACTTAAATTAACTGAGCAGGACACAGATGTAAACACTCCTAAGGCAGAAAGTGACTTTTGCTTTGACTTTCCGAATTCCATGTCCCTGGTGATATATACACCCCAAAGTCATTACAGCTTGTAGGAACATTACCAAGTATACAAGGCCTTAAAATTCCAGTTCTATCCTACCTTGTTGAATTTAATTCCCTGTTCTTCAAGTCGTTTCCTGCAATAGAAGTGTATTTTTTTTTTTTTTTTGCTTACAGGTTTTTACTTTATGTGGAAGGAAATTTCTACTTCTGTACACATTGCTGATTCTGCTGCTTGCCCAGAAGCATCCAGAGCACCCAATAATCCAAATTGCCTTATGTGTTCATAGAAACGCGTTTCCTGTCTTGTTTCTCTTGCAAAGTTCACCTATACAGTATTTGCATGCTCATATTTCTGTCTCTTACATGTTTGCACCTAGATTCATAATGTACATCTTATTTATTTTTGTTAGTTCTTTAGAGTTTTGGTAAAAATATTTGATATGGAGTGGTTATTGAATCACTAGACCTGTGATGGGGTACAGATCACTATTGTAATATTTGCCTATAGGTTTCTGGGTTTGATTCTTACCACCACAAAAATAAATAAGTCAATAAGTAAACTCCACTGAGTTAGATGCATTCTACTTCCATCTTGGAAAAATGGATTCAACAAGTACTTATTACTTGATGTGATGGATAAATGCCTGTATGTCCACAGACAGCCAATATACATACAGATAGCTATACTGAATAATCACATTGTTGAACCTAAAATTATTCCTCCATATGATTTTAACTATTTGGTGCCTAGCTAGTGGTGTTACTTTAAAGGCAGTTGAGATTTCAGAACGACAGCCTAACTGGCTGTTGCTTGAGACATTCCACTGAAGGTTGTACACTTCACTTGGTTACGTCTGTGGTCTGAGCTTCCAGGTGAGCTTGCCATAATGACAGAGCTGCCCTGATCAACCATGGTGGGCTAAAATCTTTGAAATCATGTGCCAAAACAATGCTTCTCCTCTGTCCACTGCTTTGTCGTAATACTAAGAAAAGTAACACTGAAATCATGAAGCATAAGTAAGAACCAGTTTGTAAATATCTGTGCTTTCACAGGCCCACTGTGGAGTTTAAAGTTTTCTCTTTCTTTTTTTATTTTGCTGTTTTATTCTAAAAATCAACATTTTAGAATCCAAATGAGACATGCTGGCAATGAGGAGTATGAATGGAATTTCACCTCAGTAGTTAACCATAGTTTCCTTAAGAGGTTTCACTTACAAAGCTCGTCAAAACTCCCACATAATTAGTTGAAGAAATTTATTTCCATGTGATGCAATCATTTTTGCATGTATTCTTTTATCCTTAGGGGACCTATTCCTGGCCTTAACAAGACTTACATGGGTTGCAGTAATGAACTTAGAGCATCAGGGTTCTTTCATTTGCTGTTAATACAAATTCAGGTCAATGAGCAAAAGTCAAGAAAAAAAGAGGTCAGCTGGATTCATGGCCTCAACCGGTTCTTTCTCTCAACTTTTTGCTCTAGTTTCTTCAAGGCTGGCTTTGTTCAAAGAACTGTTTCTATATAAGATGGTAATTGTTGCAATAGTAATATTAGATTACAGGAACAATTTCTGAAAAGGACAAGACAATGCTATGGAACACAATAAAAAGCTTACCTGCATGTTTCTTTTCATGATTTGTGTCTCCACTAAGGAGCAAGTTAGTATGGTCATTGGTATACCTTTTTATGTACCCGTTCTTATGTTGGACTCCAACTGTCACTTGAACCTTTTAAGCTCCAGCTCCATGGAATCTGTTGCCACGTTCTGGACAATTTGGGCACTGAGCTCACCAGCAGTACACAAACATATTATAAGCAAAACAGTCATTCACATGAAATTAATTAATTAAAAATTATTAAAAAAATAACTTTTTCTGGCAAAATAGTTATTTTGTTTGGCTGAATAATAATGCATACTATGAATAGATAAGATTTTAAACTTTACTCAGCACTTGATGAATGTTTGGGATCTTTTTACATTTTTGTGTTTATGTACAACAATATTATGAAGACTGACACACAAACTTTTGACTTTTCATACATTTTAAGTTCTTTGATCATGATTATGTATCCCTGTATGTACTTTTGATGAGAATTCATGTTTAACATAGCAATTATGTTTAATACTTTTACGATGGCCCAGTATCTTCCTCAAGTTGGAAGGTGAAATTGCTGGCTTGAGATCCTTTTTGTTCATTGTAAACATTTCCACCATAAACTTTTCTCTCTTTTATATGTTACATGTTATTTTCTTCAGTCTCTAAGTTCCTTATAAAAATATGCTTTGTATATTTTCTTTGACACATTGTCTAAGGTGTGTAGCACAATTTCTTCATTTTAAAATATTTTCAAGTTTTGTTCTGCTAATGACTTAAGCCTTAAGCTGTATTGTGCATTACAGAAAATGGTGAATTAAGACTAAATACTATTGAAAACCCATTTATTCTTTCTCCAGTGTTATTTCTTTATTCATATATTTTGGAACTCTTTAATCAATATCTTTATCAATATCCTTTAGCTTGTAAGAGGTTTTGCTTTAGCATCTATTTTATCTATATTGTTATAGCTATCCCAAGAATATTTTATTATTTCTTCCACAGATTATCTTTTATAGTCTTTTGATTTTAACCTCATTTCGTTCATGTGTCTGAAGTCAGTATCATAAAATTAATAACAGTCACATAACATTTATTTAATCCATCAGGGTAATATCTGAAATAATTAATTATTGAAAAGAAAGGACATGACATTTGTATTTGTTACTTGTCATCTCTGATGATAAAATGCCATGGCAAGATGCAGCTTAAGAGAAAATTTACTTTGACTTATATTTCCAGAGGATGAGTCCATAATATTGGGAGGAAAGGAAGGAGGTGGCAGAAACAGGAAGCTGAGACATCATATCTTCAACTACACACAGAAGGTGAAGAGAATGAACTGTAAATGTGGTTAGACTATATGTCCTCAAATTCTTCGCCCAGTGATATACTTCTTCCAGTAATGCTCTATACCCTAAAAGCTCCACAATCTCCCCAAACAGTGCTTCCATCTGGGGACTTAGTGTTCAGATACATGATGCTGTGGGGATCATTTCTCATGCAGGCCACTCAGGAAACATTTATATTATCGATTTTTATTAACTTTACATGAGCTCTTTACCAACATCATGACTATCTGATATAATTATAAAAATAAAAATTATTACAGTTTGTAGTTTAAAAGATTATAGTTCAAAATCTGTATCTCAATCTTTGTGTGTTTCTGGTAGGGGCTGATAGCAGTGATGGGAAATGTGTATTAGGGCCATGAAGCAAAATAAAAAAGATATTATATTTTTCTTGTTATTCTAATTTCCATTCTGAATAACTACTCAAACTGTATAGAACTTCAGAGAGATGTGTATTCTTTAGGACTAGTTAATTTTAGTGTGTGATTTTGTTTTTGATACTCTTTTTAGATAATAAATCTTTAAATGAAAAGTCTGTGGGGGCAATATTACTGAAAACTAGGGAAATGAATGCTAAAGCTGCCTCCCTATTGCAAAATCTGATGGCATGTTGAAGATATTGACAAATATTATGAAAGGTACAATGTTTAGAGTTAGTATTTACCATAAACTCTGAGTTATAAAGGTCATGTCTTCCGTCAATTTTTCATTATCTTGACAAAATCAAATTGTCAAGGTAAATCTAACTTTGCCGTAGCATTTCCCCTGAACTTTCTTATAACTAAAATGCACCTGTGCCTTGTGTGTTCTGCTTTCTATACTTCCCAGGTACCAAATTTTTTTCCAAACATTTTGCCTGTATTTAGTTAGAGCCTTTTTAAGTAAACAAAAATTAGTTGGCCTTTGATTATTTCACTATGCGTAAGTTCCAGTTCTTCAAGGTTTTTCTAAATAGCTGTTAACTCATTTCACATATTCAACAAATAATTGTAGTAATAGGAAAAGGAACTTAAGTATAAAATACCCATACCAAATAATATTTAGTAATAATAGGATTGTTGGTCGGAGGCTGTTTGTTGTTCCCAGCAGTTCAGACCCAAAATAATCACACAGAAATCTGTATTAATTACAATACTGTGTAGGAGGAAGGCCGCTTGTTTGTCCCTGGCCGCTAAACCCTAAATAATCACACATGCCTTTTCTCTGACTCCACCCTCTTTGGTCAGTTACTAATTGGAAGTGTGTTGAATGCCTCAGATTTCTATGAGAAACATCATGTCAATAGCAAAGGTTTAAAGAAAGAGTTTTCTATTACATGGCAGCAAGCTAAGGAGATTATATACAGAAGAACTTCCCACACCATAGGATTACTAGATAAAAATGAGTATATCTAAATTTCATGGCCTTCTTTCTCATTATAGAACACCCTAATTCCCAGAGCTGCTGGAGATCCACCTGAGACATTTTGTAAGAGATCTATATTAATGCTTGATGATCTTGATTAAAGTTTGAACTAGTGTTTCACATTCTCCTACTTTGGATGAGGAGGGGAGGGGTTGGAGAATTGAAAGTTAAAAACCTTTCTTTTTTGAAGTCTACATCCAAAAATAACCATTGCAGAAAAGCACATTTTCTTAGAAGGGCAGCATTTAGGAATTTTTGTTGTTGCAATTGTACATTGAAGCTACATTTAGTTCCCCCCCTTTAAATGGAGCAAAAAAGCATATACAGATAAGATTGTCTTTTTCATGCCAGTGTTTTTTTTTTCCCGGTAGAATCTCTCAATCATATTTATAGCTGAGCACCTTTCTGTATTGCCTTATTTTTAATGACTCATTTCCTATGTTCTCAGACAGAGGTATAATAATTTTCTTCCTGGTGGTCTTCACTTCACTAAGAGCATACATAGAAATAGATTTGCTTTTCTTTAGCTAGGAAACATATTTTCTCCTTTCTTTTGTGCTTCAGTGTCTCTGTTTTCCATAGAAGTGCTTTTGCTTTTTCTCAGAGACAATAAGGAAGAAAATAAACACTCCTGTTTTTGATTCTGTTAATCTAAAATCAAGTCCACCTTACTTTCTTACTAGGTAACAAGGTAAAGGCAATGCAAACAAACTGACAAAGGGGAACACTACTCCCTAAAACACTAAGCAGGAACATTAGAAGTACTAAAATATGTATTTCACTTTATCCATACTTTAAGGCAAAATAATTTTTCAGAGTTCTGGGGACACGTATTGACCTCCACATCCATGTGTGCTTTTAATTATAAATATGTATATAAATATTTGAATGAGTTGTACTTACTAATATAAAGATTTGAACATATTTATGAATTGTTGTAAAATTATAAATGAGTCCAAGTAGCATTAAATATACATAAAAGATGTTAAATATATGCCAAAGAATCCTTGTCATTCTGAAGTGATTTTGACTTTAAAAATCATGAGATTTTTTAATAAATCATGGATTAATTTTAAAAAAAATTCTTTAAAATTGAACGGAGAAGATTTTATTTGATAGGAGGAATAAAGACACTTAATTGCATTTTATTGCTGTTCTCAGTTATGGTTTCAAGTATAATCATTATAACATCAGCAATATCTGTAAAACATGTAGAATAACACGAAATTTTATCAGCATACTTTGGAGCTTACAGAAATAAAATGACAGGTTCAAAACATTTAGCTTTAAGCTAAGTTCTGAAAACAAAATACAAAATTTAATGGTGGGTTTGTTTGTTGACTAATTTCATTAATAATGAATCTATAGCCTTTTGAAGCTTTCCACGAAGAAATTGAAGCACTACTCAGAGAAGTATTAGATTTTGAATGAAGACTAGTCATAACATGACATACTTTAAAACCTGATAAAGAAGTGCCTTTTCCTGAGTCATTTTAATACATTCTTTCATAGAGCTTTTTGATATTCTGGCACCAGAAGAGAATAATTTTTCCAAACCAAACCTTTTGATAGACAACTTTACTCTCTGAAAATAGATTGCAGAAAAGAGCTCATTGTCCTCAGGGCCCTCATTGTACCTATACTGTTAGCCCCATAACCAAATAATCTAGGGCAACAGATAACATCATGACAATGACAGCAAAATTGCAAGACATTACAGAGACAATTGTGGAGAACTCTGTAAACATGAAAGTGTATGTTCTACAGCATTTGACAAGCTTCACAGAGAATTATATACCTGAGTACGGAGGCCAAATAAGGTGGCACAGCTAAGCCGCTAGAGGTTGCAGAATTTTGTTGCATTTGTTTCTCCAGTTAGTGTTGGCCAAAAATCTCTGTAGCAGATTTAAGTTATGAAAAAGACCACATTATATGACTTTCTAACATAGCAGGTTCAAAGATAACAAGCTATTTGAGTAGTTAAGGGTCCTATATAGAGTCTTTGGAAAATACCCACAGAAGATTCACAGCTTAGAGTCCTCGAGGTTGAAGGACCTGCTGTTATGTTTCTTCTCTCTACCCAAGAGTATGGGAGATTTTTCCATTTTCTGGTGTCTTCTTCAATTTTTTTTCTTCAAAGATTTAACCTTGTATACAGGTCTTTCACTTGTTTGGTTAGAGTTAGCCCAAGATATTTTATGTTATTTTTAGCTATTGAGAAGGGTAATGTTTCTCTGATATCTTTCTCAGCCCATTTATCATCTGTATAAAGCAGGACTACCAATTCCTAAAACAGCTAATTTTTGACAAAGAAGCTAAAAATATAAAATGGAAAAAAAGCATATTCAACAAATGATACTGGTACAACTGGATTTCAACACGTAGAAGAATGCAAATAGATCCATATCTATCACCATGCACAAAACTCAAGTCCAAATGGATCAAAGACCTCAATATAAAGCCAGCCACACTGAACCTTATAGAAGAGAAAGTGGGAAGTACACTTGAATTCATTGGCACAGGGTACCACTTCCTAAATATAACTCAAGCAGCACAGACACTGAGAGAAACAATTAATAAATGAGACCTCCTGAAATTTAAAAGCTTCTGTAAAGTAAAGGACACAGTCAATAAGACAAAATGGCAGCCTACAGAACTGGCAATGATCTTTACCAACCCCACATCTGACAGAGGATTGAACTCCAAAATATATAAAGAAATCAAGAAATTTAACATCAAAAGAACAAACAATCTTATTTTTAAAAATGGGGAACAGACCTAAACAGAGAACTCTCAACAGACGGATCACAAATAGTTGAAAGACACCTAAGAAAACTCTCAAGGTCTTAGTCATCAGAGAAATGCAAATCAAAACATCTCTGAGATTCCAACATACACCTGCCAGAATTGTCAAGATCAAAAACACTGATGACAGCTTATGCCTGAGAAGAGTAGATGTGGGCTAAGGAGAAAACTCCTACATTGTTGGTGGATGTTGTAGGGAGGACACTTGTTTGTTTCCTGACTGCCTGGCAGCTCAAACCTGAAATAATCACACAAACTATGTTATTTAAAATACTATGTGGTCCATTAGTTCTAGGTTTTTATTGGCTAACACTTATATCTTAAACTAACCCATTTCTACTAATCTCTGTATCTACATGTGACTGTGGCTTACTGGGTAAAGTGCCCAGTGGTTGTCTCCGGTAGGGCTACATGGCTATTTTCTGCATCTGCCTCCTATCTTCCAGCATTCAGTTTAGTTTTCCCCACCTAACTCTATTCCCTGCACAGGCCCAAAACCATTTCTTTATTAACCAATGGTATTCACAGCATACAGAGGGGAATCACACATCACCTCCCTTTTCTGTTTCAATAAAAAGGAAGGTTTTAACTTTAGCATAGTAAAATTACATATGACAAAGCAGATATCAAGTAAGAATTATATCTACTTTATCTCTTATCATAACTAAGAAAAACAGTAACTATAAATTCTTCAACTCAAAGACTCCAGAAGAATATAATATTACCTAAGTAAACAAGAAGTGCATTGTAAGCAACTTCCAAAACACTAGAAATAACAGAGACATTTCACTGCCTGGACAGTCACCCAAAGTTCTTCTGTACTGTTGGGATATCCATATTCAGCCTATAGGTCCATAGTATCCAGCAGACTTTTCCATGAAGCAGGAAATTTCCAAAGACAGTTCCACCTGTATTGGCAGTTTGTCAGTCATTTTCTTCTGTGTCTTTCAGAATGTCTGGAAGACTCTTTCATGAAGCAGGAAACTTGAGGGACCATCTCATCTTCTTTAAGCAACTTCAGTAGTCATTTTTATGTGGTTGTGGAATTCCCAGTCCATCACACAGTCCAGGCAAGAACAATTTCTTGCCCAAATGGCTAACCAACTCCATAAGGAGCCTCTTTGATGCCCATCTTCCTCTTGAGATAATTGGTGCTGCCAGGAGCAGTTGTGTCTCATTGTCATGAAAAGTCCTAAGTTATTGAAACATTTTAATTGCCATATTCTGTAGTCTTTGAATGATCTGAAAAATGCCTATCTATATGAAATAAATCTCTGTATATCTAGAAAATCTAACATAACTACAAACTTGACTATTATAGATGATTATTTATTAACCTATATTTCTTAATTATACATTACATTTTTAAATGAGCTGGATAAACACAATACCTTAATCAATATCAGATATATATATATATATATATATATATATATATATATATACAATATAACAAAATTGACCTTAAATTTGTAACAATAAACCAAGATCCATGTCAATGCCAAGTTCATCTCTATATCATATCTCCCTTCAAATGTAAATAAACATTTATACACAGTTTTTGGAAATATGTGTGTGGTTCTCACCATACTGCTTCCTGGTTTTTGTTGGGCAAAGTAATATTTGGGGGTGTTCACAGCAACCTTTCAGTGGGGCTTGATGCATCAAACCACATTAGTCTATAAAAATCCTACATGTTCTCAGCCTCTGTGGAAACAAAAGAAGAACCTTTTTTCAAAAGTGACATATCCTTAGACCCAAATTCTGAAGTCAAAACATCTTTATAATATAAATGCTTATTTAGCTCAGCCACCTATACAATGAAATGTCTCTCTGTACTTAGCTTCTTCATGTTCAAAAAATTCAAAGAAATACAATAATATACATAATCCAGACTCTCTGTGTATAGTCCATCTTTATGTGGCTTATTTTCTTTATTTCTTTAATCTATGACTGTGTATACTCTGTCTCTTTAAAGACTATTTTTTTAATAAACCATTTACTTACTTTTATACCTTTCTAAACTCTTTTTCTTCTCTCTCCCAAGCCTGCATACATTTTTAAAACATACTGTGTCTTGTTTAGAGGTCTTTTATGTCTGAATCTGTACTATTGTGTGTCTTAAATTCTTTTCTGACCAGGACTGCTTCTTAAATGCTAAGTGCTTCTTAAAAACTTAAGCTGCAGCATTTATAGAGCAAATACAGCACTGTCTGCTTGCTCTGCCCAGTTTAACATGGCAGAAGTCTGTTCAGTGCTTAAGACTGCTGTGTGGGAGCCATGCTCACAACCTTAACTCTGATAACCAGTTGGTTCATGCTGCTACCAAGTAACTTGCAGCATGCTACCCATGAACCCCATTAAAATGCTCTATAGCTAGACCTCCCGAAAAAGAGTTAGAGCTATTTGTGCTGACGAACCAGGAAGCCACCACTTTTAAAACAGCATGTTTTTTTTCCTCTACTACTGCTGAATCTGGAAAACCTCTCTTAAAGGAGCCATGCCTCTACTTACTTCTAGCAGACAGAGCCAAACCAAGAAAATGCTGCTACCACACCATGCTTAACTCTGTTCTTTCATGTCTATAATTTTCCCCCAAGGCTTCTCAGGTTTTATGTGGATTTAGTCCATCATGTTTTTATGCCAATTTGTTGTAGGGAGTTCATTTTTTTTGTTTCCTGGCTGCCTGGTAGCTCAGACCTAAAATAATCATACAAAAACTATACTACTGAAAACACTGCTTGTCCCATCAGCTCTAGCATCTTATTGGCTAACTCTTATATCTTAAATTAACCCATTTCTAGTAATCTGTGTATTGCTACATACCTGTGGCTTACCACATAAAGTTCCCAGTGTCTGTCTTTGGCAGGGCTACATGGCTCTGATGCTCCCTCCTTTCTCCTAGCATTCATTTTAGTTTTCCTTACCTACCTCTATTCCCTGCGGAGGTCCAAGACAGTTCCTTTTTTAACCAATGATAGTCACAGCATACAGAGGGGAATGGTGGAAGTGCAAACTTGTACAGCTGTTTTGGAAATCAGTAGGTAATTTCTCAGAAAATTAGGAAACAATTTACCTCAAGATCCATTAATACTACTTTTTGTTAATAAACCTAAAGGAAATCCAGTCATATCACAAGGACATGTGCTCAGCAATGTTCACAGTGGCATTATTTGTAATAGCCAGAACCTGGAAAGAATCTAGGTGCCCCTCAATCAAAGAATGAATTAAAAAAAGTGGTGAATTTACATAATGGAGTACTACTCAGAAGTAAAAAGTAGTGACATTTTGATATTTGCATGCGAATAAAAAACATATTGAATGAGGTAACCCAGAACCAGAAAGGCAAATATAATATATATTCAGTCATAAATAACTTTTACACTCAAAGCAAAGAAAAAAAAATCAGCCTACAAACCACAATGCCAGAGAAATCAGACAACAAAGAGGACCCTAAGGAAGAAATACAATAGGAAGAAGAAAAAGAAAAGATCTCCTGAATAAATTTGGAGTGTGGGGGTCACAGGAGAGGGTAGAAGGGGAAAAGGGAGGGATGGAGGGTGGTGAAGAAAAATGTATAGACCAATAAAACAATAAAAACAATGAAAGAAAGAAAAAGGAAGGAAGGAAGGAAGGAAGGAAGGAAGAAAGAAAGGAAGAAAGAAAGAAGGGAAGGAAGGAAAGAAAAAAGAAAGAAAAGTGAGTTTCTGAAAGTTTGGAAACAATGCATTTCAGTGAATTTCTCTGTCTGCATCTCAAGTCCCATGGTGTTGGAGAGTATGAAATTTGATGGACACCCTTTCAAAGGATGCTGTTTTACATTTGCTATTGGTGACATTTTAAAACAATTTTAAATTAAAATATTGTTTTACTAATTACAAGAAGAAATCTTTAATTCTAAATTTTTTAGCATAATTAATTTTGGTATTCTACTTTCCTGTTTGATGTGTATCTCCTGTCCAGATGTAGGCAGGCATAGTTCACTAAATGCTTTCCTGCCTGTTTAAACACACAAGAGAAAGTATTTACAATTATCATTCTTTTCTAACATTTTCTATTTGAACACTTATTTAATTTCAAATATCCTTGTAAATGTAATGTTTCTGTCCTTTATTATATTCTAGGATAGAACACAATAAAGATAATAAGAATAATTGAGTAATATTTTTCTCATTACAGGGTGATAGGGAAGTTCACAAGTGAAATTTTAAAATGTGCCTACAGAATTAATTGATTTAGTTAATGAAGAAGAAACATGCTTGGCTGATATGAGTTATTTTTCCTAATTAGGCTATTAGTGAAGCTAGAATGCTTGAGTTTTGTTTGTTTTAGGTTTATCTCAACAAAAGAGAACATATAAATAGGGACATTAACATTCAGAAAGTTTCCAATTCCTAATTCCAAAATGTAATTATAAATACACTGATGGAAAATATAAAAATTTATAAATACTGTAAATGTCTTAATGTTTGTTTAACTTGTTCTATATGCCAAGAACTTTACTAGTTCATTTTGCATAATTTACTACACAATTGGTCTGAGCAGTTCTACAAAAAATGCTTAAACAGATGAAGGAATTGGTACTTTACTCAGAACCAAAAAATACTTTCCAAAGCCCTCACCTGTCTCTGTGAAGCAAGCAGTATTTTTGCCAGATGGAGTTCTGACTCAATGATACACATTACTATTCACTTATCTCCTTTCTAATATTTTATAATTCATATTCAAAATGTATTTGTATTCATAACAGATATTTGAGCTACAATGTATTCAATATCACAGTCTTCTACCGTTTTTTTTAAAATATTGTATCACAAATACTTCTCCACAGAGTGGATTTTAGTATTATTGCAGAACTCCAGTCATGATTAAAGCTTCATTTCAACTTTTTAAGACAGTTTGAGTTTTTTAGTGAGTAAGGCAATTTTATAAAATTGTCCCTGAAGTTAAATTATACACACATACTGTCTGTGTTCATAGCATTGTAGTGTACCTTGCTAATTTATTTTTCAGAATTATTGTGAAAAAGTACCAGTGATATGAATGGGGAAATAAATTTAAAAAGTATAGTGATTAACTTCCTTGGGCAATAATAATACGTAAATTACTTCAAAATATTATATTTAATATTTTCCATAACCTACCAGAGAAAATATGTGTTTTGCCCATTATTCCTCAAAGTCAACTTTCTATTCCATAGGTGACATATAGGTAGGTAGACATTTTTGAAATTATAATATTACATAATTTCTCCATTCCCTTTCCTCCCTCTAACCTTTATCATATACCCCCTCCTCTATTCATGACCTATTTTTGTTACTCGTTTTTTACACACACACACACACACACACACACAATAATAGAAAAGAAATAAGATCATGATTTTGTAAACTTTGATAATCTGTGTAGCTGATGTCCAAAGCATACAAAACCAAAACGACAAAGGAAAAATGAAGCAATGTGTATGATCTTCACTTTTGTGAGCAGTTACAGAAATAAAGAGCATGATATATTATATACTTACTTTATCTTGTTATATGTGTTTTTTACTGGTATATAGAAATTGTTATTCTTCTTAGGTCTATTTTATTTTGAAGTTAGAAGCTAGCTTCTTGTACGTCTCTTGGCAGGATACTAAAAAATAAATGACTGGTTCTTGTACTGTCGCTAGATCCATCGGAATGGGATCCCATAGTGCAGGTGGCTTCTCTAGATAAAAGATGTACTGAACATTGTGAACATCATGTCCATCAGTAAGCAGCTTCCCCAGCACACCTGTGGACATATTTTTAGGAGGTTTTGCAGTAGTTCCCCATGAAGCACTTTTTCGTTCTAGGCAGAAAGTGATTTTCCATTATTTATGAATATAACCCCCTTAATCGAAATAATGTTGCTTTGTGGATATGTTTTTAGGTGAACTGTTTGGTTTTATATAATCAATTGGTGTGGTCTCCTCTGAGGAAGACTTATTCTGGAGTTAGACTGTAGATATGTCAGTTGGAAATGGGTTTTCCAACTCTGCCTTTTAACCTGTTTTATCTACTGTAATTGTTTTCATCTTTTACATAGGAAAGTTTCCTAAATAAGGGGTGTGAACTACATTTATCTATCCATATGAGGATAAATATTTCAAATGTTTCTACGAATAATGTTTGCATAGTAAGGAAGTGATTTTAGACTCTCCTTCAATATCCATGAGATCATGTATACAAAGCAAACTTTAAAACTCTAAAGAGAGCAACAGAGAAAGATGCTAGAAAATAGAAAGACATATGTCCATGGATTTGTGAAAATAACATTTTTACCAAAGTCATTTACAGACTCAGTGTAGTTCCAATCAAAATCACCTCTCATTTTTTTACAGAAATAGAAAAAAATTACCTTAAAATTCAGATGAAATCACAAAAGATTCATATATCAAGAACAATCCCAAACTAAAAGAACAATAAAGTTATTACCATTCTAGATCTCAAGATATATTACAGAGCCATAGAAATCAAAACAATCATATACAGGCACAAAAACAGGTGTTAAGCTCTATGGACAAAACCGAAGATCCAAACATGAGGACATATAACTATTAACACTTTCTGATTGACAAACATGAAAAAACGTCCACTGGGGAGAAAAAGTGTCTTCAATAAATGGTGCTGGGAAACACTAAAACTGTTAAAAGCATAGATAGCACCTTATAGGCTATAGATGTTGGAAACAACTTTATGAATAAGATTTCATTTGACCAACAATTAAGGCCAATAATTGACCAGGAGTTCATATTTTAGAAAATGAATATCTACCCTAGTCCCAGCTTCCCAAATATTTTGAATACATACAATTTGTGTGATTTCACAAATTCACTTCTTAGTGTAACTTTCTTCCAAGTGAGTCATAATTGAAGTCTTGTCAATATCTCTACTTTTGATAGTTGCATGAGATTATGAATATTATAGTTAATACGGAATGAGTTAGCACTTTGGGTCAGTAAATGACATAAATGTGTTTTGCATGTGAAATGGACAAGAACTTTTGAGGATCCGTGGCAAACTGATAGGAACTGGAATCACAAGCATTGAGACAAGCATTGAGACAGAGAAGTGGCTATTAGAAGATACTTCGAATTAGATGTAAGCATGAAGCATGGTCTTCAGGATTGGTCCAGCACATTTCGTAAATGGCATATCCAGGACCTGCTCTTTTTCATTTTCAATTTCCAAAATGCCATGCCATCAAGAAGCACAAAGAAAATGAACTTTAGAATGGCATATACTCCTCCTCACCTCTTGATCTTGAGGTTCTAACACTCCAGAGTTATGAGAAATACATTTCTGATGTTTGAGCCATACAGGTTTTTTTTGTGTGTAAGAGTGTGTGCATGTGTGTGTGCACACACATACATGAGCAGTTGGGTACACATAACATGGTAGGAGATAAAAATTATGAATAATATGGGAAATAAGATTATATTTAGTTGTTACTGTGACATACTGACATAAAGATTAACATAAAACTCACATTATGATCAAACTTTTTCTGAGAGTCAATGTCACTATTCTTGACATTATATTTAGCTATAGAAACATAAAGGTTTAAATATTTTGAAATGAAATATATTCTATCATAAAACAATACAAATTATCAATGTCTTCAGGAAAATGAGACAAAAAGTTCTTTTAAATTTAATAACTCAATAATCCTTCAAGTCAAGGTTTACTGCCCATGTTATATTAAAAAAAAGAACACTCTTGAGTTCCTTGCTCGTGCTCTGTCTCCTTCTGCTCCTGATTTGGACCTTGAGATTTCTGTCCGGTGCTCCAATGTGGGTCTCTGTCTCTGTCTCCTTTCATTGCCTGATGAAGGTTAATATTCAGGAGGATGCCTCTATGTTTTTCTTTGGGTTCTCCTTATTTAGCTTCTCTAGGATCACTAATTATAGGCTCAATGTCCTTTGTTTATGGCTAGAAACCAAATATGAGTGAGTACATCCCGTGTTCCTCTTTTCCTCTTTTTCGGTCTGGCTTACCTCACTCAGGATAGTGTTTTCTATTTCCATCCATTTGCATGCAAAATTCAAGAAGTGCGAGGGGTGCACCCACACACTGAGACAATGGGGATATTCTATCGGAAACTCACCAAGGCCAGCTGGCCTGGATCTGAAAAAGCCTGGGATAAAACCCGGACTCGCTGAACATAGTGGACAATGAGGACTACTGAGAACTCAAGAACAATGGCAATGGGTTTTTGATCCTACTGCACGTATTGGCTTTGTGGGAGCCTAGGCAGTTTGGATGCTCACCTTACTAGACCTGGATGGAGGTGGGTGGTCCTTGGACTTCCCACAGGACAGGGAACCCTGATTGCTCTTTGGGCTGACAACGGAGGGGGACTTGATTGGGGGAGGGGGAGGAAAATGGGAGGCGGTGGCGGGGAAGAGACAGAAATCTTTTATAAATAAATAAATTAAAAAAAGAACACTCTTTTTTCTAAATAGTGTCTTTAGCATTCCACAACTTCAACTTCTTAAAAAACAGAACTTTACAAATATTTTCATTCATAAGTTCATCTATGCACTCATGCATACTCTTTACATTATAAGCTTTTAGACAGACAATTTAAAGGTATTGATTCACAACTGCAATACTAAGTGATTGTGCCTGATAGTTCCATTCAAAGGAGTGTATTATGAATTGACTCATAGGAAGTTAACAATGCTTCTAAATGTTTTTTATAGACATGGGCCAAAAAGAATAAAGGGGAGTACATATCAATCACAATGAGATTCTGTTAAATCCATAATAAACTTTGCTCTAAAACTCAAAATAAGAAAAAAATTAAAGGGAGAAAGGAAGAAAGAAGGAAGGAAGGAAGGAAGGAAGGAAGGAAGGAAGGAAAGCAAAGAAAAACAAATCAGTATTGGATACCTCAAACTTTATTATCAAGATAATCCCTTAGTTACAGGTAGAAGTAATGACTCAGAAGAAAAAATAAGAACACAGGGGAGAATCTCATCACAAAAATAATTCTCAAGGAAGCGAGCAAGAAAAAAAACCCAAACAAATGAACAAACAAACAAAATCTATCTGGTAACACATCTTAGTAGTTACTGAACACCAATGCTCTTTGCTGTCAATTCTCCAGGATAGAATAGTTTTTCCATGCTCCTTCACCACTTTGTATTGGCAAATGGGAAAGGAACTAAATGACGGCTACTTAGTTGATGGAATCTGAGGAGAGCTCAAGAGAGGCTCATTCCTATCTGAATATTATTTAATTAACAAAATATTGCACTTCAGATGTTGAATTTTAAGGAGCAAGGTAGGAAAAGAGAGGATATATGTCCTCTTAGGAAGAAAGTGATCTTTTTTTGTGGGCAGTATAGTATTTGCCTTCCAAAGACTACCCAGAAAGATCTCCCATGATATATTCTCCTTTTCCTTTGTGATGTTGTTACTTCAAAGAAAAAGTAGATTCTATATATTTTTTTTAAATATTCTTCCTCATGCATAACATTCCAACTACAGTTTCCCTCCCTCTGCTCCTTGCAGTTTCTCCTCTCAACAGACTTCCTCTTTTCCCCGATCTACTCCTCCTTGTTTCCCTTAAAACACACACACAACAACACCATCACCACCACCACCAACAGCAACAACAAAATAAAGAAACAAAATAGAACAAAATAAAATAAAAACGTAAAACAGGTCTTCCAGAAATATCCACTGAATGAGCTCTAAAAGATACAAGAAGACAGGCACAGACCCTTATCTCAAGACTTGACTAGGCAACCCAGTAGGAGGGAAAAATTACCAAGCACAGGTAAAGCAATCGAAGACATATCCTATTCTCATTGTTGGGACTTCCACAGGAATACCAAACCACACAACCATAAGTTATATTCACAAACTTAACTCAGACTCATACAGGGTTGGTTTTGTTGCTTTAGTTTCTTTGAGCCTCTATGAGGCCTGCTTAGTTGATTCTATGGTCTGTGTTCTCATGGTATCTTCAATGCCTCTGTATCCTACAATCCTTTCTGCCCCTCTACTGCAGGATTCTGCTGACTCTGCCTATTGTCTGGCTGTGGGTCTTTGCATCTGCTCCATCAGTTCTTGAATGAAGTCCTTCTGATGACAAGTTGGCTGGGTATCGTCTATTAGGATAGCAGAATATTATGAGGGATCATTTCATTGACCATTGACCTTTTTTGCCAGTCATGTTTAGTTTTGTCCTAAATCTATGGGATATTTAGCCTCTGTTTCCTAGCCATCTGTGTGGTTTTGGGTATGGGCTCCCTTTCCTAAAACGGATGTTAAGTTGGACCTGTCATTTGTTGGCCATTCCTGCAAGTTCTGTGCCACACTTAGCCTAATTGCCCCCATGAATTTGCAGTCAGGACAGATTGTAACTCAGAGGTTTTGTGGCCAGGTTTATGTCTCAGTTCCATTGCTAAAAGCCTTGCCTGGTTATAGAAGATGGCCAGTTCAGGCTCTGAATCCCCCAGATTTACTGGGAGACTTGGATAGTGTCACTCTCATAGATTCCAGGTAGTTTCCACTTCACTGGGCTTCTAAATATGTTCCAAAATGGCCCTAATTCAAGTCATCTTTTCCAGTATTCCACTCTGTCTCTCCCACTTAAGGCTGATCTTTCTTGTCTTCAGTTCATCCCCAATCTTACTTGGTCTCTCCCACTTAAGGCTGATCTTTCTTGTGATCATCCCCAACCTTACCCAGTCAACCTATTCTATTTTCTTTTCCCTGGAAGATCCATGTGTCTACCATTGAGCCTTCATTATTTAGCCTCTCTGTGTCTGTGGATTATAGCATGATTATCCTTTAATTAGCAGTCATTGTCCACTTCTAAGTGGATACACAACATGTTTTCTCCAAATCTGGGATACCTACCTTAGGATGATCTTTTCTAGCTATTTATATTTTTCTGAAAATTTTATGATGTTGTTTTTAACAGCTGAATAATAATTGTACAATGTACCAGATTTTTCTTAATCCATTTTTGAGTTGACAGTATTAAAGCTGTTTCCAGTTATTGGCTATTATGAGTGAAACTGTTAAGAGCATAGTTGACAAACTATCTTTGTGGTAGAATGGAGCATCCTGTGGGTACATGCCCAAGAGTTGTATAGCTGCGTCGTGAGGTAGATTAATTCCCTATTTTCTGAGAAACCACCATATTGATTTCTATAGTGGTTGTACTATCTTAAATACCAACTGGCAAGAGTGTTCCCCTTGCTGTAGTACCTTGTCAGCATGAGCTATCACTTGTGTTATTGATCTTAGCCATTCTGACAGGTGCAAGATAAAATCTCAAAGTTAATTTTGTTTGCATTTCCTTGATGATTAAGGATTTTGAAAGAAAAATTTTAAGTGATTCTCAGCCACTTGAGATTCTTCTGCTGAGAGTTTTCTGTTTAAATCTGTATCTCATTTTAATTGATTATTTGCTTTGTTGATGTCTATTTGTTGATGTTTATTGAACTTTTATAGATATTTGGGAAGTTAGCTCTCTGTCAGATGTAGAGTTGTTGAATATATTTTTACATTTTGTAGCAACTGTTTTGTCCTATTGATGGTATCATTTGCTTTACAGATGCTTCTCAGTTTCATGAGGTCCCATTTATTGATTGTTATTTCTAGTGTGTATGATATCAGTGTTCTGCTCAGGAACTTGTCTCCTATGTCAATGAATTCAAGGCTACTTCTCTGAACCACATACTCCATTGTAATTTGGCTAAGCTCTAAAAGAGCTTTAACCAATTTTGTCCAATCTTTAGGGATAATTCTATTAAAAGCTGACCATGAGTTTAACATTTCTTTCACAGAAGGTGAATGCATGCCATATGAGAACACTGGCACAGGAATCCATTCAGTTCTTATGATACCATTTGGCAAATTCTGTATGGTTATTGGATATATTAAGTTTGGTTGTTTGGAAACCTTAAACTGTTCCTCTCTAATTTTATAAAGCAATGCTGAAATTGATTCTCCATTAAATTCCTCTGTGTGGCTTTGAAGATCTCTGTGATTTGTTTTACTAAATTTCTAAGGTCTTTATCTTAGCACTCAGATTAAATTAACTTTTTTGTGATAAAAGAAAAATGATAACGCTGATAATGTTTGCAATTGATGTTACATAAATCCCATCTAAATTCATTATCCTCTCATTCAATCATTCCACTTTTAAACTGTCTAGCATATTATCATACAGAAACCCAATTCCCTCAATTGAAATTATTTTTCCATTTTTAATGTGTGAAAAACCTCCTTCTTTTAGATAATTCCACCCTTTAAGAATTCCCAAATTGTCTTACCAAATGTGCCGCTGATGTTGACAAAGACATAAAGCTTATAGCTGTTGCATAGAACAGTAAAAACAGACTGGATCTCAAGGCAGCTACATAATTTTGCAGCAGCCTGAGAAGGTGATTCAGGGGGAGCATACCAGGATAGAGAAAAGAAAAATCCAACCAGTTGGCCTGTGAAACCAGCTGCATACAGCTCTGGCCTATACTGGTGGCTGAAAAGCCACAGGCAAACAGCTTTTTAGTGAATTCATACCTCAAACATTGGACATCCACTGTTGCATGAATAATAAAAACCCAGAGACAGATATTGAGGTTCAAACTGAAGATAAAAAAAGCAAAACAACCAAGTCAATAGAAAAATCTTACCTCTACAAAGGCTGGGCAACTACAAACCGAGCTCTGAACTTCTGTCTCCTCCTGTCTTATTTTCCCTTTTTGTACTGGAATTAAAGGCATATAACTTCCTAGTACTTGGATTAGAGGTATGAACTTCCACGACCTGAATCTGTTTCTATATTGATCTTGTGCAGCCCAGAATGGACTCGAACTCATAGAGATTGATCTGCCTCTTTCTCCCAAATCCTGGGATCAAAGATATGTGACACCATTGCCTGATTTCCACAGGCTTAGTTTTACTTTCTGATCGTGGGCAACCTTTATTTATTAAAACAAATAAAATATAATTATAGAGATTTTCTTTTCCATCTCTTTTATTCTTTTGGTAATTCTTGAGTCTGCAGTTCCTGTTTGTTAACCTAGATTTGCCATCTCCAGGAATTTCTGTTTGTGTTTTCTTCTTTTGTATTTTAATTGTTTTTATTGAGCTATATATTTTTGTCTGCTCTTCTCCTTTTTTTCTGCCCTCCCCTTCTACTCTCTTTCATGATCTCCACACTCCTAATTTACTCAGGAGATTTTGTCTTTATCTACTTTCCATGTAGATTAGATTCATGTATGTTTCTTTTTTGTCTAGATTCTCTGCAATTGTGAAATGTAGGGTGGTTTTTCTTTATGTCTAAAAGTCGCTTATGAGTGAGTACACATGATATTTGTCTTTCTGGGTCTGGGTTACCTTACTCAATATGATGTTTTCTAGATCTGTTCATTTGCCTGAAAATTTCAAGAGGTCATTTTATCCTGTGTAAAGTACTCCATTGTGTAGATGTACCACACTTTTTTATTTTTCATTCTTCTGTTGAGGGGGATTTAGGTTGTTTCCAGGTTCTGGCTATGACAAATAATGTTGCTATGAACATAGCTGAACAAATGTCCTCATGATATTATTGAGCATCCTTTAAACATATACTCAAAAGTGATATTGCTGGGTCTTGAGGTAGGTGGTTTTCTAATTTTCTGAGAAATAGTCATACTGATTTCCAAAGCAACTGCATCGTTTGTACTCCTACCAGGAATAGCAGAGATTTCCCTTTACCCCACATCCTCTCATTGGTGTTTTTGATCTTGGCCATTCTGACAGATATAACATGGAATCTCAGAGTTGTTTTGATTTGCATTTCTCTGAGGGCTAAGGATGTTGAATACTTCCTAAAGTGTCTTTCAGCCATTTTAGGTTTAACATTGCCAAACTTCCTTCAGCTGCATTTACTTATTTTAAAGATAAATTAAACAGTTATCTAGCCCAAGCTATGTAGCAATGAGCCCGCTAACATCAGACAGGATGCTAGCATCCTTGATCCAGGGCTCCATAGAGATGGGTTACAGATGATGCTTTCTAAATGGACAGAACTCACATAAAATCTTCTTGGCAAGTAACAGTGCCTTTTAGTTAACTCAAACGTTTGAACACAGGTGTTTTTCTTCCTTTTCCCCTCAGTCCCTCCTTTTTCCTCCCCCCTCTTGTTCTTTCTTATCTCATATAATGCATCCTGATAGAAGCCTCCCTTCTCTCTACTCCTTTCAAGTCCCCCATCTTTCCTCTCGCTCAGATCCACTGATTCTCCATTATCCTACAGAAATGATCAGGCCTCGAACTAATATCAACCAAACAAGGTTTAGCAAGATGCAATAAGACTAGGCTCAAACTCTTATATTAAAGTTAGATTTGGCAATCCAGCAGGAGGAAAGGGTCCCAAGTGCAGGGAAAAGAGTTATAAATACCTCCACTCCCACTGTTAGGAGTCACACAGAAACCTTGAACTAAAGAATCCAACATATATGCAAAGTACCTAGTGCTGACCCATGCAGGTTCTGTGATTGCCACTTCAGTCTTTGTAAGCACCTATGAGCTCTGCTTAGTCAACTCTGTGGTCCATTTTCTTATGGTATCCTTGATCCCATTGGCTCTTATATCTTCCTCCCCATCTTTCACAGGGTTCCCCGAACTTCACCTAATATTTGGCTGTAGGTGTCTTCATCTGATCCTAGTAAGTGAAATGACTGTTTTCAGCTCAGGACCATTTTATTCATCTAGAGTTACACAATGGTCAATGTACTTAAAATTTGCATCACAGTATAGTCATGCATGAGAAAAGCTTTTATTACTCTCAACTAACTGTCTTAGGACAAAATAATGTCCCCTTAGACAATAATGAACTGAGCATTGTAAAATTAAAATTAGAAATGGATTTTCATATTTTCTGAGAATTGGCTTAATGTGTCCTTAAATAATTTATAGAGCTTATGAGAAGAATAAAAAATTTGAGGTACAAAATAGTGCTAATTATATTTTATAAACCTGTAATACCTATGTTAAAACAAGATGATATATTTTACTGCCAAGGTGTTCAGTTCAGTCTTTACCTACTCATAAAATATCTCTTATATATAAATTACTTTGTCTGAACTGTAATAAATAAAAAGATACAATTTCATAATCTCTCATAAAGCAGCTAGATACAAAATATTATGACATATCAATCAAAGTGGGATATTCACTCTAAAAAGGCTAGAAATGGGAAGTGGAGAAAGTAGAGGCCCATTCATTAACTGAAACTTACAAAGAAAAACAGGGCCATCTTGAAGGCAGCCCTTTTCAGGCCTGAATAGCCCCACTTTTCTGGAACTAACAGTTAAAATTTCCTGAAATCAAACTACAAATACCTTTCCTTCAAATTCTCCTAGCTGCTAACAACGCAGACCTAATGAGGCCATCCCATCCCTTGAATAACCCTTTCCCAAGTCCCATAAACCTCTTTCTTACAGGAGAAATTTACTGTTGATCTTTCTGTATTCCTTCCTTGAAATTGTCCAAGGAATTCACCCACAGGTGTCAGTTACTGATAAGAGAAAGATGCCACTAAAATTATTTCAGGTTAGGAGTATCAGGATTAAGCTGTAAATTTGCCTCTTTCTTACCTGTTTGTGGTTCCTCTATCTGTCTGCCCATCATGGATCCTTCACTACCAGTTTATCTTGATGAGTGTTCTCAGAACACTCCAGGGTTTCTTCTCCATTACAGGCTCCCAAATTTCCAAATACCTTCAACATCCTCCTTGGGAAGCCTTCTGTTAAACCTTTCAAAATTGGATCAAAGGGGTAGAGTCCATGTAGACAAACTCCATTTTCTTTTGTTTATGGTCTACCTCCAAAATTTATTGAACAACTCCCCATGCAATGAAAATGAAAATTTACTTCAAAAATTTGAGGTATCTTGAGAAATTCACAACCAGCAATACAAGTGGCAGGAAGTTTCCTACATAGACGTCTCCTACTAGCTCATATTGTATCTTTCAATCTTGTTTTCTCCCCCGCCCCCCGGCACACTGTAAGGCTTCTTGGTATATCATTCTAGATATTAACTTTTTCATTCCTCTCCCTATGCCCCCAAAATGGACATAAGCTTGCCTAACGTGGGATGTCCTTCTGCATATGTGTTCATTTTATTGGTTGATGAATAAAGCTATTTTGGCCAATAACTTAACAGAGTAAAGCCAGGCAGGAAATCTGAACAGAGTAATAGAGAGAGAATATGTGGAATCAAGGAGATGACAGCCAGTCACTGAGAATACAAGACCTGTAGAAAATGAAGTAATGCCACAGCTACTTCACAATATGTAGATTAATAGAAATTTGTTAATTTAAGATGTGAGAGTTAGCTAGAAATATGGCTCTGGTTGTACATAATTACAGCACTGTAATTAATATAGTTTCAGTGTGATTATTTGAATCTGAACATCTAGAAAACAAAAGTACAGCCTTTGTTTAAAAATGACACCTCTCTGTGTTTCTTTGTTACTGAACAGTTGCCGAACTGGGCTCGGCAGTAACTTCCTCCTATGCTTGCTCACTCCCTTCTCATGATCTGCAACACTCAACCACAAGAGCAAAACAAAACAAAATTATTGAGGTAATTCCACTCCTTCCAGAAAACTCTCAGCCCTCTGATGAACCTGCCCTCAAACCTTCTACCAATTCTAATCTATCAGTTGCTTTTGCTTTGCCTCACTCCCTCTATGGATGGAAGAATTTCTCAAGTTTATCCTGAAATAAACTGTCCCTGTCGTAGTTACCTTGTCCTTCTTTCCAATGTGTCTTTCCTAAATCAGAAGTTAGGAAATAAATTTGGAGAAGATAATATGTTCTAGTTTTGAAATAATCCTACTTAAAAGCGCATAAATTTTTATTGCTGCGTTGTTAAAGAAAAAAAGCCTATTCATGTGTGGCTTTCATTTTCAAGATAGTTAATGCATATGTCTTTACTCACCATTTTCATTGTCAAGTATTAGTTTTGAAAGCCACATTTAAGAAATGAGGAAAAGGAGTTTTATTTGAGATGGTGGAGGAGAAGAGAGGTCCTCCGATTTTGGCTGAGGAGGAAGAATTACATCAATTGAGCATAGCAGTGGCCCAGCCCCAGCCTGGAGGCATAAAAGAGAGGGAGCAGAGTGGCAGACCTGGACCTGGCTCGAAACTGTCAGAGAGAGAAGGAGCATGGTGGTGGTCCTGACCCTGACCCCACCTAGAAAATCAGGATGGGGATAGCATGGTGGTGGCCCCAGCCCCAGCCCAGAAGCATCAGAATGAGAGATGGAGGCTGGTGGCCATGACCCAGGCCCAAAAATGTCAAAGAGAGAGAGAGAGAGAGAGAGAGAGAGAGAGAGAGAGAGAGAGAGAGA
>JABTXL010003523.1:35960393-36054252 GCA_025134845.1 Neodon shergylaensis | reverse complement strand
AGAGAGAGAGAGAGAGAGAGAGAGAGAGAGAGAGAGAGAGAGAGAGAATATGGATGGCAGCACACAAATGTCAGAGGAGGAACATAGCAACAGCCAGGGTGGTCTGGAAGCATCCATAGCAACAGTTTCCAGAAACTATATTAAGAAGTCCCTCTGGGAAAGAGCATGTGTATCCCAGCCAGCATTCAATGACATCCTCTATACAATATACCCCACTGCATCGGCAAGCCCTGGGGCCACAGACGTACCTTCACATAGAGGAGCGATTACCATTGCCATGGCTATGCCTTCACCTGGCAGAGCATCCACCTGAGGCTCTGCCCTGCCTGCTACTGGAGGTGTGATCAAGAGAACCATAGCCACCAACTGCAACATTTGGAGGAAGAGGCACCCCCTGAAGCACTGGCTCCGCCTGTACAAAACTGGAGGAAGAAATGGATAGACAACAGTAGTGCAAGAATACACTCAACAACATAAAGAACAATACAGCACCTCCAGAAATGAGTGGTTCTATAACAGCAAGACCTGAACATCTCAACCCATATGAAGCAGAAGAAAATGATCTTAAAAATAACTTTGTGAGGATTATTATTATTTCTTACTGTCTACCAGGTTTGGATTTTGATTGTCCTTGGTTTCTGGCTTTGAACTTATATCATTAAGCCATTTATTTATGCTCTTTCTGATTTTCCTAATGTAGTTACTAGAGCTATACATTTCCCTTTATAGGACTACTTTTACTGTATCCCAGTGTTTTGTATCATGTTTACATTTTTACTTATTTTATTTAGCTCTAGGAATTTTTTTTCATTCTTAATTTCTTATTTGACCCATTTACCACCCAGTAATGATTTGTTTAAACCCCGTGAGTTTGTATACTTATTAAAACCTCCTTTGCTAACAAGTTGATAGCACCACGTGCAGGCAAGGATAGAAGCAATTATTCCAGCCAATTTAAATTTTAAAGATTTGTTGTGTGTTCTCGGTTGCTGTCTATTTTAGAAAAGCTCCTTTGTACTGTTGGGTTGTGTATTCTTTGCTGTTTGGCTCGAATATCCTGTAGATACCTGTTAAGTCCATTTGATTTATGATGCCAATTAATTGTGAGTTTATTTTATCTCAGGTGGCTTGTCTGTTGAAGAAAGTGTGGTATTGAAATTACTTATTCTTAATGGACTGATGGTAATCTTGGTCTTTAAATATGGTAGTAATTATTTTTATAAAATTGGGCAGCCAGAGTTTGGTACACATAGGTCTAGAATACTAATATTTTTTCTGGTTGATTTTCCTCTTGTTTAAAATGAAAGGGCCCTCTTTATCTCCTCTGATTAGTTTTAGTTTAAAATCCATTTTGTCAGATATTAGAATAATAGTACCTGTTGTTACCCGGTTTGTTCCATTTGAATGCAGTACTTTTACCATACTTTTACTCTGAGGTGGTGCCTATCATTAAAGCTGAGGTGTGTTTCTTGTAGACAAAGGTTAGAAGTATTTTCTTTCTTGACCCATTAGTCAGTCTGTGTCTTTTGCCTGGAGATTTGAGGCTATTGATATTTAAAATTACTATTTTTGAAATGTTATGTATTAATTGAGGTCATCTCGTTAACGTGTGGCGTGTTTTGTGTGTGGATGTGTGTGTGTGTGTTCTCAGTGGTACATTGTGTTTTAATGTTTATGGCTTTCTATTTCTTTCCAGTTTCTCTGCTATTTTCATTCTTTCTTCAGCCCAAAATGCCACTTTCTATGTTTTATTTATGTTTGATTTGTTGGGTCTAATTTTTTAAGGCTGTTTATGTGTGGAAATTTTTTCTTTCTATTTCCATTGCGTTGGATAATTTTTTTCTGTGTATATTAATCTAAGGGAGCTGCCCATTGTCCATTGCACTATGTGTAGGTCTCGGCAGAAGCTACTATATTAGTTATGGTGCAGAGAATGGTGGCAATACTAGTCCTGGGCAGTGGATGTGTAATTGGTTCTAGATTTTGCAGGTTGGAGAGAGTGCTTAAATAAAAAGTATCTGGGAGACTCATTGGGGTAGTTATTGTAGAAGGATGAGGGAGATGTGTCTGTTTGTAGAGGTTGGATGCAATGTAGATGGGACCTGTCGGTGGTGGCATGTAGGATTATTACTGGCGAAAACCTAGAGGATGGTTGCAGTGAAGACTGGGATTGCCAACAGCACTGGATGTTGGACCTGGTCTAGACCTTAAAAGCTGGGTAGAAATTATTGGTGTGGTGGGTCTGAGAGATTCACCAGGCTAGACCTTGGAAAAAAAATGATGATCTGGTTGGGTGAAGAAATTAATGCAAAGTAGAGGGCACCTATGTCTTGGGATGTAGACAGGAAAAGTCTTGGTGGAAGACTTCCACAGATTTTTATTCCAAAACATTAAATGATCACCCTTTATAGGGCCTTTAGTTCCTTCTGAAATTTAGGCCAGTCAAGTCAAGCCTCCCTCGTTTGCATTGCTAAGATCAAATTTCCAAAGACTTTCCGAAATCCCCCCCCCATGTGAGAAAATAAAACATGATCAAGTCTATTATAGTAATATCTTATAATTCTGGTGCTAATTTATGTCCTAGTTAAGTTATTGATTTGATAAACACCACCAGGTCAGGAGTGGCATCATGCACAATGGATTGGACCCTACCATATCAACCATCAAGTGAGAAAATATCCCACAACTGGGCACACTGGCAAATCTAATGGAGAAGTTTTCTCAATTTAGGCTTGTTTCATGCTGACAAAAAAAAACAAAAAACATATTTGTGTATGATGTTTGTGTGTGTTTGTGTGTGTGAATGTGTTCACGTGTGTGTACGTGTATATTCTAAGACATATGTGTGGAAGTCAGAAGACCTCTTCCATTAGGTAGTTCTCTCCTTCCAGTAAGTGCATTTTAGGGATTAAACTCTGCATGTCAAGCATGACAACAAGTGCCCTGAAAGTCTGAGCTATCTTGCTAGCCCCTCAAGCAAATTTTAAGCTTAAAAATCATACAGAGATAAGTATAAAACTGTGTATAAGCACAAAGATATCCCCGCATAGGTACTTGGAGAAAGTGAAAATTCCAGGGAAACAAAAGGGGTCCAATTGTACTCTAACGGTAAGAATTTGAAGTGAAGACTTCTAAGGGAGAGAATTTCCCATGTCTGATGAAATGTTAGGGGGTCTCAGAAGTAGAGGGGAGAGAGTTATCAGAATTAAGCACACAATAGAGCAGAAGCTGGCTTTAACATGACAGTGTGTGTGGAGACTTTGGAGAGCCTGTTTTGATGCCATCAAAGACTCAGCAAGCCAACTCATTCTGCATCTAGAAAGTGTCTTTGGCTGCAAGAGTGGACAGGTATACCATGTGAGCAAAAACATTTCTAAACATTTGTGCAATAGTAAAGTCATCTGATAATTTTCTTAATGTACATATCCTGACAAGTCATCAATTTAGAAATTTTCTGCAGTGGGTATTTTCATTGTTATATGTATTAGGATTTGTTAATGTGTTAGGATATAATAATAATATATATAGTCCTTGTGTATAATTATATCTTAATATCATTCTATTTTGCACATGCATGGTAAAATAATACTTGTATATTCAACGATTTTATTATTTAAATTTTACTTCTTTAAGAAAGCATGTTAAGATGTATAAATATTTTCATATGCATTGTAGAAATAGAATTCACCAAGACTTTGAACCTGCTGTGCATATATAGACAGAGTATATGACTTTCTTAGTGAACTTCCTACTCTTAGATATTTGTCTGTATTATGTGATTTATATATGTGTTTTAGAATACTTCAAAAATGTGTTTAGTAGTACCAGTGAAATAATTAGAAAAGCGAATTTCCTTGCGCTGTAGATATTGAGTTTCAAAGACTTCTACAAGTGCAGTGCTGTATCTAGCTGTCCATGTCTCTTGTTGTTCTCCATTTTTCATATGCTTCACTACTGAAAACTGAACGGCTCTTTCTGTCTGCAAATTGACTATCTCCTGAAATAATATTTGTTCAGATAGAATCATGTTATTCTATATAAAAATACTTGAGCCCTTCCTCCCAGGAAATAGTGTTATTGCAAGCTTGAACTATTGAAAAAGTAATATTGCCTCCAAGGAGGTGTGCTGTCTCAATAAGACATATCTTCAAGACAAGGAAAAATGTACTTTTCCAGCTCTACATGTGTTATAAACAAGCACTTAGAAAACCATTGTTCTAAAGCATTGCTGGACTTACCTGAGGCAGGCATTTCAGTGCATTTGAAAGGTCTCTAAGGAGGTTAAGGTGTCTTAGGTGGCCTAGCAGATTTAATAAAAACTGAAGACTCTGTTTCCTGAAGTTTCCTTGAGAATTTTCTCTGGGGAACTAAAATGTAACTTCTAGCTTCCTGGTCTAACACTGGCACAAAAGACTGGCCAGGAAGAGAAATACTGGTAAAGACAATAAACTATTTAAAAACTTGGGCACTCTCTTGGCTCACCTACAGTTCTACTAAAGGAGGCAGTTTTAGAAAGCAATGTTTATCTAATTATATATCTTAATATATGCCTGTATTTCTTAATAACAAGAAACGTGGTCTTTTTTTCTTCAAAATCTTTTATTTTTAACTTAATATGTTTGCCTTTTATTTCAGAACTGCTTTATTGTTTCAGTAGACTATAGTTTATTTATTTTAAGGAACCTGTTGAATCGTATCAGATATACTTTCAAATTTACTTTAAAAGGGGTGGTATGAGAATATAGAGCTGACTCTAAATAAATACTTGCTTAAGTGCATCCAAAATAATGATTGTGTGTCTAATAATCTAATAATTACTTTAATATCCAGCTCTAAAAGATTATCAAACATGCATTTACCAATCTTTATTTCTTTCCAAACCTTCGTTATTGTATCATTTCTTGGTCAAAGGTTTTGGTGACTTTTCTAAATCAAGTGGTTATACCAGTTCACCCTGGGGTACTATTGCCTATTATATTATTCTGCACACAATAAATATTGCTCATTTTGTTTTATGTATGTGAAACCTTATTTAATCAAATGAAAATCTATTTGTGTCTGTCATGTTGCAGCAAATGCTGTTCTCATTAGGGTTTCTTTTACTATGGCTAGACACAATGACCATGGCAACTCTGATAAAGAAAAACATTTAATTATGTTTCTCCCTTTCTTTCAGCCCTCGAAACCCTTCTATATATTTCTCCCTGCTCTTCTTTTTTTTTTACTTTTTTTTTATTGAGAAAAAGAAAAAAATTATTTCCGCCTCCTCCCAGCCTCCCATTTCCCTCCCCCTCCTCCCATCATTCTCCCCCTCCCCCCACTCCTCTCCCCCTCCCTCTCCAGTCCAAAGAGCAGTCAGGGTTCCCTGCCCTGTGGAAAGTCCAAGGCCCTCCCCCCTCTGTCCATGTCTAGGAAGGTGAACATCCAAGGTGGCTAGGCTCCCACAAAGCCCGAACTTGAAGTAGGATCAAAACCCCGGGCCATTGTCCTTGGCTTCTCATCAGCCCCCATTGTTCGCCATGTTCAGAGAGTCTGGTTTTATCCCATGCTTCTCCCGTCACAGTCCAGCTGGCCTTGGTGAGCTCCCAATAGATCAGCCACACTGTCTCAGTGGTTGGGTGCACCCCTCGTGGTCCTGACTTCCTTGCTCATGTTCTCCCTCCTTCCGCTCCTCATTGGGAACTTGGGAGCTCAGTCCGGTGCTCCAGTGTGGGTCTCTGTGACTCTCTCCATCCGTCACCAGATGAAGGTTCTATGGTGATATGCAAGATATTCGTCAGCATTGCTGTAGGATAGGGTCATTTCAGGTTCCCTATCCTCAACTGCCCAAGGAACTAACTGGGGACCTTGCCTTTGGCTCCTGGGAGCCACTCTAGGTTCAAGTCTCTTGCCAACCCTAAGGTGGCTCCCTTAACTAAGAATTGTGCTTCCGTGCTCCCCTATCCAACCTTCCTTTATCCCCATCATCCTGTTTCCCCAAGTTTCCCTCATCCTCCCCTTCTCACTTTTCTCTCCCCATCCCCCGATGCTCCCATCCCATCCCACCCCCAAGATCCCAAATTTTCTCCCCGGCAATTTTGTCTACTTCCCATATCCAAGAGGATAATTATATGTTTTTCCTTGGGTTCACTTTCTTATTTAGCTTCTTTAGGTTCACCACTATATACTCCGTGACCGTTATTTATGGCTAGAAACCAATTATGAGTGAGTACATCCCATGTTCATCTTTTTGGGTCGGGGTTACCTCACTCAGGATAGTGTTTTCTATTTCCATCCATTTGCATGCAAAATTCGAGAAGTCATTGTTTTTTACCACAGTGTAATACTCTAATGTGTATATATTCCACACTTTCTTCATCCATTCTTCCATTGAAGGGCATCTAGGTTGTTTCCAGGTTCTGGCTATTACAAATAATACTGCTATGAACATAGTTGAACAAATGCTTTTGTCATGTGATAGGGCATCTCTTGGGTATATTCCCAAGAGTGGTATTGCTGGGTCCAGGGGTAGGTTGATCCCGAATTTCCTGAGAAACCGAAACACTGATTTCCAAAGTGGTTGCACAAGATTGCATTCCCACCAGCAATGGATGAGGGTACCCCTTCCTCCACAGCCTCTCCAGCAAAGGCTATCATTGGTGTTTTTGATTTTAGCCATTCTGACAGGTGTAAGATGATATCTCAAAGTTGTTTTGATTTGCATCTCCCTAATCGCTAAGGAGGTTGAGCATGACCTTAAATTTTAAAATAAATAATAATTGAATGTCTTTATCTATGGATGATTTAAAGATAAATGGATTAAATTCTTCAGTTAAAAGAAATGCTAGGTAAAGAACTTAAAGATGAGCTACAAGTTCCAACTATATGTTGACCATGAAAAAAATATTGTAGCTTTAAAACCATATGTAGGTTAAAAAACAGAGAAGTGGGGTGATTATTCCAAGAAAACTACAGACTACCTGAGGCAGTACATATCCTAATAAGCAGAAATGTATTATTCATAATTTCAGGGGCTAGGAAAATCAGTATCAAGGAGCTGGCATCTCTTAAGTGTCTCCTGGGTACACCATGACATAGTAGAAAACACTTTTTAAAATCTGCCAAAAGAATAGGTTTTGAACACCTCCCACAGGAGACAGGTAAGAAGGCTCAGCAATTGAGTATATTTACCACTCTCACAGAGGAACTGAGTTTGGTTCCTAGCACCCAAGTGAAATGGCTCACAAACCTCACAAACACCTCAACTACAGAGTTCTTGGGGAGTCTGACATTCTCAGGCAATGCACACATGTGATAGACACATAGAAATGCACACATAATCATGAAGGAAAGTAAAAATAAAATTTAAAAACAGATCTCATTAGAAAGTAAGAAAACAATGGGAATTAATATGTGTTAATTATCTCCACAGTGATGGTTAGCATTTTGTAATGTATACACCTGTTAAAACATCATATTTTATACCACATATGTAATTTTGTCAAAAAATAATTTTAAGCACAGAAAAAGAATGTTACCTGTCTTTCTTTACATATCCATAAGGAATGATATAGAAAATATATTGTCCAATGAGATATGGTGAAGAACAATATATAATGTTGTTTGTCCTTATACTATATATACATATTTAATATATACATAGGAATGAAGTTGGAATAAATATGAAAGGAAATGGAAAAAAGCATTATAAATGACCTTTGATTATTTTAGGATTAATTTATCATATATTTTAATGACAATTTAAAAATAATTTATTGAAACATATGCAAAAAAGAAAATATTTACCAATTTAAACTAATAATACTTAGCTAAGCAATATTCAACTTTAGGTAAGCATCTTCTCATCCATGAGACAACTCTGAGCTCTACAGATACTTCCAATGATTAAAAAAAGATAAGGTATATGATTCCTGAGAATGAAATGTATAGAAATATAGTATTAAAACACACATTTAATGTCATAATGGAATTGATTTTGAAATAATTATTTTTTGAGTTTTACAAATGTAATGAATGACAGTCAATGTAACAAGTCTAATTTCATGTAAACTAAAATTAATTTCAGATTTCTATGCTGAGTTAAACTCTGTAAGCATGTCTATTTTATTACATGTATTCTCTGTATACACATGTGCATGTGGTGTACACATGGGCTGTGCATGGCATGTGTACATGTGCATGTATCAGTATGGATATGAACCAAACAACGTCAAGTGTCTTCTTCTTTTGCTCTCTGGTTATTTCCTTACTTCATTAATTTTTACCTAAAATAAGTGTCAGTTATTGACCAATTTATATTGGATGCATGGATTATTTAATTTTCTTGTTTCATTTTTTTTTCCTATAATTTTCTTTCATGTCAGTTCCTGTATATTAAATTCATTTTACCACCTCAAAAAAAAAGAAAAACATTTAACTGGAGTGGCTTACATTTTCAGATATTTAGTCCATTATCATCCTGACAGAACATGGAAGCATGTAGGCTAACATGGTGATGGAAAAGAAGCTAAGGAGTTCTACATCTTGATATTCAGAAAACACAAACTAAACTTTGTATCACACTGAACATAAGCTGAATAAAAAAAGACCTCAAAACCCACCTCCACAGTGATGCATGTCCTCCAACAAGGCCACACCTGCTCCAACAAAGCCATGTCTCCTAATAGCACCCATCCCTTTTCTGGGCCATTTTCTTTCAAACTGCCATAGTTGTAGACATTAGAACCATGTAACCAGATACAATCTGAAAGATCTCTTTCAACAACTTTCTTATATATCAGTTGTTGGAAGATAAACACGTAAGGGATTTCATATTACTTATGAACATAGTTAAACGATATGTGTTCTCACATGCAAACAAAGACAATCTGGGTTTAGTGTTTATAAAAATCTTAAAATCTTTGATGTGTGTCAGAATTTTTATAAAACGTAGTCAGTTTAATATCGTTGATAAAAAGAAAAGGTGGAAGTAAATATGTCATAAGTGTAACAAGATGGCTAATGTTTCCTAGACAAACTGGGACAATTGCAGTGATGAATTCATAACACTGTGACAAATGAACAAGCTCAACCCAGAGTAAATCCCAGCATAGAGGAGGAGGTGGCTATAAAGTCACATCACTTACTGATGAGCTATTAGCAATTGACAGATTCTGAGAGAAGAAGAATCAGGTCTCTTTAAGGGAGCTGGGTAGGGGGTAACCATGCTCCAGTGGAAAGACACAGTCTGAAGAACACATGGGAAGCAGAAATTGGGATTGATAGGTTTAAAAAAATGAGAACACAAAACTGATAAGGAAGAAGGCAAACATGAGGGAGCCATGAAATGGAAGGTTAGTATGGTCCAAAATATATCGTATGAAACCTCAAAAAGAAAATTCAAAAATATTTCCGATGTTGTAAACAAAGATTTACAAAACCCACAAATGTAATCATTGAGCACCACTACTAAAGAATATAAAAGTCTTATTTAGGTTGCAGATTATGTGCAAATAGCTAAAGAGTCAGATGCGTGTCCTTGTTGTCCTGTCTCCCTGAGCCCAGTAAGAAAATTAAAGATTGCCCAGCTCTCAGGTCAAAGACTCACTTGGTCTTTTGATCTTCATGCCTGAAGACATAAGACCAGGCTTCAGTTTCTGCCTCCTTTTATTTACTTTAAAATATTGTAGTATAGGCACCTCTAGCTATGGCTCTCCTTTCCTCAGCTTCAGTTATGAACAGTCAATCACAGTTCTAAAGTAATAACTGAAAACTTCAGTAGAAAAAAAATAATCTGTATTTTAAGCATTCTCTGAGTTACATTATGATATCTGTCACCCATTTTGCTCCCACATTAGAGGCCAATAATTTTATTGTCCAGTAACTAAAAGGCCAAGAATTTCATTGTCCAGCACCCACATGGTATATACCATGTGTCTATTTATCACTGCATAGCTGCATAGAAAAAAGCTTATTGTCTATAGTGCTCTGTAATCTCAGTGGTTTCACTTATCCACTGGAAATCTTGTATCGTGAATTCATTGGCCAAAAGACAACTGTATTAACATCTGTCCCATCTGTCCCATGTTACAGAGATTTAGTTAAATCTGATGGCACCAATTTGTAAATGACCTGATGAAGAGCCAATTTCTTATGTATGACATAGTGTAAAAATTTTAGAAGTGCTGTTTTTTTTTTTAAATCTTATTATTAGTGGTGGGACCACACATGTGATAGTATACCCTGGGTAGAGAACAAATTTGGGGAGGCAGTTCTCTCCTGCTATCTTTATTTGGGTATTGGGGATTTAACTTGGGTCTTCTATCTTGCACATTAAGCATCTTTACCTTATGAGCCATTTAGCAACCTCTACAACTGTGTTTTTGAAAGGTATATTGCTAAACAGTATTTTATGTGCATATTTATGAAATTATGCACACAATTTTTTAAACATGGCTATATTTTATAAATTAATAATAAGTTTTTTAAAAAGATTTATCCTAACCACCTAAAGTTATTTTCCTAAAATTTCAGGGTGTAGTAAAGCATCTTTTGTTCTCTCATGAGTAGACAGTGGGGTAAAATTTTAAAGAAAAATTCCATTTGAAGTCCCTCAAAGAGAGTATGGTAAAAAATGTCTTTAATATACAGGACTTCAGATAACAGATTCTCAGTGTATTTTAGGAGTAAAATTTGTCAGATCTCTTCACGCTAATGGTACTCATGGTTTAAGGCCAAGAAAAAGCTAAAGTAAAAATAACTTCTTATAACTCTGTAAACATTTACCTTTTGTGTTATTAATCAAAGCAAGAACTAAATGAATCTGACATGTGTTCATATGTGTGAGAGATATAATATAGTCAAATAATATAGTGTAAACCAATGTAAATATTGTTAACTCTTTAGTATTTCTATGAATGCTAAGAGTTGAATGACCCATATTCATCTCTTTGGGGGGTGGGATAATACCTAGTCTAGAAAATTCATACTTGAGACATCTATAGTTAATATGATCCCCATGGTCAGTCTGATGAACTTGAGTTCTAGCCCTATTGTTCTCACCAAAAGTTGAATCATTACAGCATATGTTTTAATACCCTCGATACTATCCAGTTTCTATTTACCACAGTGTCCTCATTTTATATGCAAATTATGCTGTAGTTTATTGCCTACTTAAACCATAAACCAGAGTAATTAAACATCTACACAAAATACCTCCATGCACTGTTCCCATAGACCATTGTACACAACAAAACTAGTCATCAGTGGTCTCCTTCCATTTCCTAAGTGTTTTATTGCAATTATAACTCATACAAAGTTTCAATACATGATGTCCCTGAGCACGTCAAGAACTTTTACTATACCACAATTGCCCACTGCTCGTTACTATTTTATACAGTGCACGTAGTTCAACAAACTTCTAAGAATTCTAGGCCACTGAATCAAAATAACTCATATTCAACCTACTATTATTTAAGATTTACATCATTATTATTGACTTAGTTTGGGTTTCTATTACTGTGAAGATACCATGATCACACCATAATAACTCAAATAAAGAAAAGAAAAATGTTTTATTGCGGTGGCTTACAATTCAGTGGTTTATTCTATTATCGTCATGGTGGCATACAGGAAGACATGGTGCTGGAGAAGTAGCTGAGAGTCCTTCATCCAGATCAGCACCATAGGGGGCCATTTTTATTCAAAACACCACATTATACTCCCTGGCCCTCATAGCTTTGTACCTCTATCATAATACAAAACCGCATTCTGTCCAACTTCAAAAGTCCCCATAATCTGGAAAAGTCTCAACAATGCCTAGACATCCAAAGTTCAAAGTCTCTTCTGAAACTCAACGCAATCTCTTCACTGAAAGTATTTGTAAAACTTAAATGAAAACGTAGATCACATACTTCTAACATACAGTGTCACAGAATATACAGTACCATTTTTAAAAGGCAAAAAAGGAGCACAGAGAGGAAATACTGGACAAAACAAGACCAAAGATCAACAGGGCAAACTCCAAACTCTGCATTTCTATATTTGATGTCACACACTCTTCAGATCTCCAATGCCTTTGAGCTTTGTTGACTGCAACATACTTCATCTCCTGGGCTGGTTCCATGATGTGGGATTTTTTGACTGTAAAGCAGCTAAGTAACCAACATATATACTTTAAAAGTATTTTATCTTTAAAATTTATATCTAAAGGTATGTTGCTTTGGAGAAGAGGTTCTTCATTTGTTTCCACAGAGGATGACAACCCGTGAATTGTTTCAAGACTAGTATGGTTTTATGGACCAAGACCCCCTGAAAAGTTGCTGTCAACCCACCCCCCAAAATTACACCACCTCCTTTCTCCCAGCATTTAGCTTAGTTTTTCCCACCTAGCTCTGTTCCCCTATTCGGCCAAGCCAGTTTCTTTATTAACCAATGATATTCACTGCATACAGTTCCACATCAGTTCCACTCCCTATCAACAGCTATTCTGGGTAAGTAACCCACAATTTAGGCATCTTCAACATCTTGTGGTCTCCATGCTTCCCTGACACTTGCCTGTACTCAGTGGCTTTACTTAGTCATAGAGGGAGAGTCCATAACCCCTTTCTTTTGTCCTTGTCTCTGAAGTCAGAATCACATGGTCAAGCTGCCAAGTTGAACTGCTTACAGAGGCTGAAACATGACCCCCTTCTTCATTTACATCTGCAGCAGCTTCTCAATTTTCAATGTTTCTTTCATTGCTTAAGCCTTATTGTTCTGGAACTTGCTTTGTAGACATGCAGGTCTCAAAATCAGAGATGTGCCTGACTCTCCTTCCCTAGTGCTGGGATTAAATATGTGCTCTACTATATCTGGCCCTAAGCTTTGCTTTAATTTTTTTCTATTTTTCTTTAATTCCTTTTCACAGGTTGTAACTTCAGCTGGGTGGGGTTTTGCCCTGAAATCATCAATCTTTTTATTCCACTTAGCATCAAAAATTGCTTTAAGATTTTTTTTAACTCCTTGAGAAATGAACTTAGATTCATTATACTTCTTTTTTTTTTCCTAGACAGGGTTTCTCTGTGGCTTTGGAGCCTGTCCTGGAACTAGCTCTGTAGACCAGACTGGTCTCGAACTCACAGAGATCCGCCTGCCTCTGCCTCCCGAGTGCTGGGATTAAAGGCGTGTGCCACCATCGCCCGGCTATACTTCTTGATATACGTTTTCCCTTCAAACTGTACTTTTTTTTTATTTTTCTTTGCTCAACTTACTCCTTTTCATTATCAGTCTGCATAAGCATGGCTACTCATAACCAAGCACAAAATCAATGCTAAACTGTCTGAAAAATCTCCTCTGTCAAAGCTGTTAATCCATAACTCTTCAATAAGACACCAGGAGGACTTTTTTGGACAAGGGCAGAAGGCAGCCATATTATTCACCAAAATTTTCCAAGAATGATCTTTAGGCTACATATTGATATTCTTCACCCGGAAGCCTCTTAGGCTTGGACCTCACAGTTCAACCCATCCTTAGCACCACTGTTTATCAGGCAATTATCAGGAGAGCCCACTAAACCCTACTTAAAGTATTTAATTGCTTTTCTAATCCAAAATCCCCAAATCCACATTCTTCCAAACAAAAGAACAGCCAGGCCTGTCACAACAATACGCCCGTCCCTGGTATTAGAAGACAAATTAGAAGCTGAATGGAAAGATGGTAGTGAGTCAGAATCTGACAATGACATTTAAATGTACCATATAAAGGAAATCTCATAGAGACATCATATGAATTATCTAAGATCAACTTTCTCAAATTCAGCAATCAATGACTATATATTTTTAAAAGAGAGAGAGTTTCTTTTTTAAAAGAGTAAGAATAGACTATTATTGCAGTCTGGATAGTGACAACTATTTTTTCCATAATATAATCAGAAATGATAGAATCCTTTGGATAAAATTGGGTTGCAGAATTAGATAACAATTCTTAACAGTTTTGATATAGGTTACTGAATAACTTGTTATAATCTGACAAGGGGAAATGTATATTTCATTCCTTTCAAAGGAAAAATTAAAAGCTACCTGTGGTGATGCAAGCCTGGAATCCCAGAACAGGGTCTTTTAGTTAGAGGCCAGCCTGAGTTACTTAGGAAGATCTTGTCTCAAAGAGAAACAATAGCAACAACAAACATTCCTTTGCACAAATGAGCCAAAGGCATACTGTTTTTTAATACAAATTAGCACATATTCAAACTATTCTCTCTCATTGACTGTTCCCACTATGTGGAGCATCTCTAACCAGATTGAGAAACTAACTCTCTACACGCCTGGCACAATGGTTATAAAAATAAACTTTTACAAGGCAAATTGACAACAAGGCCATTTAACACAGTACAATAGCAGGCTTTACCCCATGGCCAATGACCTCCCAGCCAAGGGCGTTCAATTGGGTATATACTACTAGCCATCAAATTTCGCTCCTGTAGAGCAGGCCTCAAATCCAATCAGAATTTTGTTAGTAACCCATAAAATCATGCCAAGACTACAAGAGTGGACTCATCTTGCCTAGAAGGTTAGTATTGTCACTTACAGTGTCTATCATTAGATAGGATCAGTAATAGCTTCCCCTCATAGCACATTCTGTCACTGTGACAGCTATCCAGCAAGAAAGAAATTTCAGCTCAAAATATGACATCTATATAACCCCCCTCTAATAAGGACATGGGAACCTTTTTAGAAGAGGAAGTCAAATAATTGTAAAAGCCAAAGTACATAAATGACTACAAAGAAACAGTATTTTCCAGATACAACTGTGAAGTTTCACATATAAACTGACAGCATGTATAAGACCTCTGCAAGCTCAAGCCAGACCGTATAATGTGGGCATGAAATTCCACTGTTATGTGTTTAAGATGATCCATTTGTGAGCTATTGGTAATCTAATATTTATCTACCTACCTATTTGTCTATCTGTCTATCTGTCTGTCTGTCTATCTATCTATCTATCTATCTATCTATCTACCTACCTACCTATCTATCATCTATCTATCTATCTATCTATCTATCTATCTATCTATCTATCTATCTATCTATCATCTACCTATCTAATTTATCTGTCATTATCATCATCCGTCTATCATCTATCTATCTCATTATCTATCATTATCATCATTTGTCTATTGTCTGTCTGTCTATCTATCTATCTATCTATCTATCTATCTATCTATCTATCTAATTTTGTGGAATGATAATACTCCTCTCAAATCCCATACATTATCTGACAAAACCCCCAAATACCAGGTATAGGAAACCCCTTTCAAGTTTGTGTTGAGTAGAATGCAAGAGACTCCCAAAAGGTAATGCTGAACAAAATCTGCAAATTTTATTTATATACTCATTAATTTATATGTCGTTAGAATAACTATGTTTAAAGAAGAGGAGGATGTGAATTTGGGAGGGGGGATGTAATATGAAAGAGGTAGCAGGAAAGAGTGGGAAAATTATATGGTTAGTTTTTAATTAAATAGAAGACAATGTGGAGCCTATACTCTTTAGACTATGTGAGTTTTAAAACAAATGAGGATACAAAGTTGGGTGCATATGGAATAGAACTTAGATCTGTGAGAAGTTGGGGAGGTATTGGGTATAAAAAATGCTATATCTGAAATCCTCAAATAACTTATACAAGTATATTTTAAAATTATAGATCTTTTGATCTCTGAGGTTTCTGAGATTCTGTTTCACTTTTGTATTTGTTTTTTGCTGTTTTATCTTTTATTTTTATTGAAAATATTATTCTCTTATACAATATATCTCAACTGCAGTTTCTCTTCCTCCATTCCTCTCAGCTCCCCACCACTTTCCCTCTCTCCCATCTACTTTCCCTTCATCTTACGTTACAAAAGAGCACTCCTCCAAGAGACAACAATGAAACACAACAAAATAAAATACAGTAATACAAGGCAAAACTCCTCACACTGGAGCTAGACAAGGCAACTCAACAAGAGAAAAGGAGTCTCAAGAGCAGGCAAAAGAGTCAGAGACACACCTGTTCCCACTGTTAGACGCTCCACAAAATCACAAAGTTATCAGGCACTACATATAGCTGAGGACCGGGTGAAGACCCATGCAGTCACTGTACTTGTCACGTCAGCCTGTGAGCCCATGTGAACCCTGCTTAGCTGACTCAGTATTCAGTATTCTGCTTTGCTCCAGTCTCTCTGACTCCCACAGTCTTTAGGCCCTCTCTTCTGCAAGGTTTCCTGAGCTCCAAGATAAAAGGCGCGGTAGAGACCTCCAGTTTAAACTCACTCTCTCCTCATAATGTCTGGCTATAGGTCTTTGTATCTACTCCCGTCTGCTGCTGGAGGAAGCCTCTCTGATGACAACTGGACAAATCACCAAACTATGAATATAGCAGAATATCATTAGGAATAATTTTATTTATATTTTTAGAGCAGTGATGTCTAGGTCTTGGGTTATCTTGCTCCCATGAGTTTTCTCTCTCTTTTACTTTGCTGTGGGTCCTACCCTTCATGCTTTTCATATATTTTCCATCCTTTTTGATTCTATGACTTAGACATTTAATTTCACTTTTCAAGGTTTTTATTAAGATCTGTCTTCTTTGCTTATTTCAAATATGATTATAATTTATTATTTAAGAACTTTATGACTGCTTATAAATTCTTATGAGATCGTTACATTACTTATATAATTTCTTGATTGCATTTGATGATTGAGTACAGATACTCCAGCTCATGATGTGGTGGTGATTTTTTGTTTTAATTCTGTATTACCTTAGTGTTTCATGGTCTACTGATCTTATATAAATGTTTTGTTTTAAAAATCAACATGTTGACATTGAAACAGGCTATAACTTATTTTACTTTAATCCATGAAGCGATTGACATGTGTGTCTGTCTGTATATCTTTGTACACCTCTGTTTTGTGGTTCCCTGAAATATATCAAACAAGACTATTTTCTTTCATCTAAAGTTTTCAAATGTGAAATATGTAAGACTTTCCTACTATTGTCTGTGATTGATGGAGCTGCAGTTAAAATGAAGGCTAGGTTTAAAACTCAACCCCTTAAAATATTGACAACATGATACTCCCGCTTATTCAACCCATATTATCCAGTAAGGATTTTACTATTTTTCAGCCATTTTCACATAGTTTGGCGAAATCTCCCATACAAGTATGTGAAAACATATTAATTTGGGAATGGAGTGTTTCTGGATGTATATATGATGTCTGTGTGTGCACACATGTGCATGCCTGTGTGCATGTGCATACTTCCTCTGTGACTCCTTTTGTTTTCCCTCTTCTTTATTCTTGTCTATATTCCCAGTATGTAGTAGTAGTTATTCTTTATGCTCTAGTGACTTATTATCCCTGATATTTGACATTTACTTTTTAAGCTAACAGTTTTCTGATTGTGAATGAGCCAGTGTCTCCCTAATTAGCAGCTGTATTCTGACAACATTGATTTGGAATTAGAAAGCTGTGGATAATCAAGTAGGACAGTAATGTAAGGGAGATACGTGTGTCGGGTCAATTTAATTTGTTCTCAGGAGTTAACCTTTCTGAATAGCTTACTGCCACATCTCTCCACATCCCGGCAGTGACTGGGACAGGCAAACGATTGCTAGGCCAGACTGAATAATTCAGAAACAGCTTTTAAATGTATTTTTGAAGTATCGTGTGCCAAGATCTTTTGAAATTTAATCTACCTTCAAGTAAAACATTTAAAGTAAATTAAAAGTAACTGTAAACATGCATAAGAAATTTAATCATGTACGCTTATAAATAATATCAAAAATAATAATTTCAGTAAATAATTGAACGGCATCATTTCATTTGGTTTATCTTAATGATTCAAACTAAAAAAAGTAGAACTGAAATGCATTAGAAAATGAACATATATGGAAATTTGGGATAGTTAATCTGTATATGTTAACAATATATTAGAGGACTTTATCATAAGTAGAAAGATAAATGGTAAGTGTACTGCTTCATATGAATCCTAGTTATAGTTTAGGCACAGTTGTTATTTCAGCATTCGCTTTTTCCATCCAGCTTCAGACTTACCATCACAGAAATTTGTTTCTAATTATTTATTTGTTCACCACCAAATGGGATAATCTATCTTTGTGGTAGGCTTTCCCTGCTTTCCCTTCTATTTTTATTTTTATAAAATATATTCTATTATATTTAAAGTAATATAGTTTGTTCATATTTTCCCTTCCCCCAAATCCTTCCAGATCTTCTCCCACTTCCTACCCACCCAACTTTAAGTTTTTTCTCAAAACATTAACAAAATGCCCAACACAACAAAACAGAGAAAAAAAGATTACACCCTGCCCTCAAAAAAAAAAACCAAACCTGACAAAAATTTAACCAAATAAAAGCACACACACAACAAACCTGAGTAGTACAATATTTATTTGTCAACTACTCCTGACCTCAATACCTGCCCTGCAGTGATTGATATAGCTGCTGGAGACTGTGAGATTTGGCTTATTTGATGACCATTTTTTCATAAGCTTTCTTTCTGCTGTTTCCTGTTTCTTTTGCTGCTCTGATATTTCTCTAACTATGTGCATCATGGATAAACTTTAATCTTTCTGTAATAAATAAACAGAAGTAGATCAAGTTTACTGGCCATGACACTTAGGGAAGTGCTAATCTGCTTGACCAGAGCTGTATTTCCTTCAGAGTCCATCAACAGTACTTTACGAATTAGTTCAGATTTCCCTCCATTTCTAAGAATCCCACATTCTCCTTTATGACTAGATCTAGATGAGTGGTTGAAGCTAAAATTTTTGAAACATATCTTTCTTTTTACAAAAATGTGTAACTAATAATGAATGTGACACCAAGATAAGCCCCCATTTAGTTTAGCTCTAGAAATTATGGAAGCAGGAAGAATGACTTCTGACATTCCTGAGGAAAATTCCTTATGCTCTTGTTAAACAGAACTTGCAGGGCTGACAAGGCAAATGAAGAGAAAGAGTGAGCTATATTATAGAGAATGGTGTTAGTTTAAATATGATTTTTGTATAAGTGCTTCAGACAAAGCTTTCTTGTTGTGAAGATATAAATTGATATTTCTGTATCACAGTCTAATTTAGCCAAGCTTAGATTGAGTGTTTCATGTTTAATCAAGCTGTTCCACCCCCTAGTACCTGATATGCATCATGGAAAAAAATAAAATATTCTCTATGATCCTGAAATGTGCACTATTTGGTCTCTTTGCCTTTTTTTTTTTTTGGTAGGAAGGAGTTGATTGTTTTGGACTCTAAGATTTAAAGTAGATTATTTCCTTATGCAGGATTCTCTTCTGTATGCTGTGAATATGTTTTCTACCATTGATTAATAAAAGACGTTTCTAGAACAGGTCAGAATATAGTTAGACTGGAAGAGATATAGAGAAAGAGTAGGCAGAGTCAGGGAGATGTCATGTAGCTGCCAAAGGAGACATATGCCTGGGAACCTTACCGGTAAACCATAAGCATCGTGGTAAGATATAAAATAATAGGAAGATATCATTCCTATTAATTTAATATTATTATTAAATTATAATATAATTATTAATATTAATTTAAGATATAAGAGATAATTCATAATATGCTTAAGTGACTGCTCAAGCAGTATTGTAATTAATATAGTTTCTGTGCAATTATTTAGGAGCAAAGAATTAAAAAAAACAGATGTAGTTGAAATAATGAAGGAGGTCTGGATAATCATACAGTTGTAACAAATGCATGACTAATATAAGGGCATCATACTGTGAAGCTTCACTAAATCAAAAATTATAATTTCTAACATTTAGGATATTAGAGAGAAATTCCCAAATATTTTAGAAGGTTTTAAAGAGATCTCAATGCATCATGAAGAAAGAATGCACAAAATAATGAGATTTAGTGGATATGCTTCCAGAGAGGTTTTGCTATAAATCACATAAGGTCCTCAGTTGTCAATGTAAGTAAAGTTGAGTGCTGTGCATCTTTTCTGAAAGTGTTCTCAGAAATGGGTGACACATGTTTGAGATAAAAAAGCAGATATGAATTTATGTTTTTGAGGATTTACAGTCTAGATATTTCTCAATTTCTCAGAAGTTCCTGGTGGGATATTTTCCCTTTAGTCTGAAAAATCTTTGTGATGAGTTTTTTTCTAATTGATAAAATAATCTGTGTTTAGTTTATTGTGGAACTCATTGTGGAAACCCTGTAACCAATTCTCAATTTTTAGTAAACATAGTTAAAAAGTTTACAATGCTGTCCTTTAGCAGAAATGTTTCATGCATTTCTTTGCCTGTTTAAAAATGATTTTTGACTTTATTATTTATTTACATATGCTTGTGCATGTATATATGTATATTTGAGGGTACTTCCATGCCCCCAAACATGTGGTGGTCAGAAGACAACTTTCATTCTTTCTTTGCACCATGTGGGCTCCAGGAATCAAACTTAATTTAGTATTTGGCAGCAAGTATCTTTTCACACTAACCTATCTTTTCAAACCCCTATCCATTTCTTATAGTGTGGTAACTACTTATTTTATAAGGAAATAAATGTTGTTTGCTGAAAGGAGGGTAGATCTTATGTTAATAAAAATAGTGATAGTGCCTTAGGCTAGGGAAGATGACTTAGTTAATATTAACAAATTAGTAGCATTTATTTACCTGCCAGTTTAAGATTACAGGCATAATTAAAATTTTGTATAGTAGATCAAATTTTGCCAATAGACTAAATATTTGTCAACTATAAAATTTTGTAATTTGTCAGGAATGTACCAGGCAGTAGAAATTTTAAAGTGTTTTTCTTACAATTAATGAAAGAACTACTCAACAAGTTAAAGCTTTACCTGAAAAACCTACAAGCAGCATTTGAATCAAATCTAATCAACTTTTACAAAGGTCATTCAGGGAAAGGTGACAACAGGAGCTTGTTCCATAGCTAACATGGCATATTATTTTTGCATAAGATCTAGCTTATATTCCTAGCACTCACACACAGCTGCAACTCCATCTCAGTTACCTGAATTTATGATGTCTGCAGTCCATTACATGCATGTGTACAAACCCACCCAAACAATATGTAGAATTAAAAATAAAATCTTGAGAATAAAGCACAATTCCCATTTTCTAAGCTTGTTTTTTTGCACATTACTAAGAATACCTTGTTAATAGAGAATCATCCACTAGTTTTATAGCAAGATATTGAATTTTTCGTTGTAGAAATTATGTGTCTACTCCATATCTTGGTGTTGGTTACCTTTCTCATACTCAGGCTTGTATTTTGGAATTAGGTTCCTGAATCCTGGAGATCACTGATTAGGTTAGGTTGCCTTGTCTGCATGCTAGAGGGTTATACTACTTCCTCCACTTCCACAGCTCTAGAATTACAGGTATACATTGCTACCAGTATGGCTTTTACATGAATATTATGAGATAAAATTCAGGTCCACATGCTTCTACAACAAGCAATTTACCAACTGAGTTATCTCCCCAGGATAACCACATGAATTTTGTAATAACCTTTAATTGTATATAGTCCATTTAGTTATACCTATGCCATATTTTTTAAAGTTTTACTACTTTACATTCCTTTATAGTATACTCTAGCCACATATGGTTTTTTACCCTATTTTTCTTTTAGATCATCCTTTAACTAGAGACAAATTCTATTTTTCTATTCAAAAATTTCTTCTATATAAAAGTAATTTCTAGTTTTAAAAAAATTACCTTTTCATTAGTACATTTTATATCAATAACTTTTGTTTATTTTATCACATTGTTTCAATATTATTTTAAATAAAGTTTATGAAACATTTTAATAAAATGTCATGAAGATCCAGTTGAAGCTTCATTTGAAACACAAGAAACAAAGATAGTGCATATTCATTATCTAAAAGTTATAAAGACATGACAAATTTGGAAACTTACCTGTTTTTGTTATAAATACAAAGTAACTTTTGATTAGATCTCAGGATATTTATAGACAACAACTGGAAAATGCATTTGTTAAAAAAGGATCTTTTTATTTGGTACTGAGAAGCAAACAGAAGGATGGTCAAAGTCTTTCATCTCTGTCTCCTCCATGTTTTTGCCTCCTTTACTTTAGGGTCAACTATTTACCTTTGTATTAAACAAGTTATTTCATTAATTGAACAGATTTTAAAAATATTTTATTTTTCTCTGACTTCAAATCACAGAGATAATTATTGTCCTAAATATATTGTATAAGGAGAATTTAGACTCATGATACAATAAAACAAATAGGTATCAGTATAGGTAACATAAGCTTATAGTCAGGGCTAATGGTTTTTAAGATAGTCTTTGTGTCCCTTTACATCCAATTTATCTAGAGTGGCTTATGTTGGACTGGTCCACATAAACACATTGAAAATATGTTTTTGAAATGAATCAGTAGCAGTTGAAAACTGTGTTAAAAATATTACAAAAGACTCGAGATTCTGTTCTACCTAGTTCCATAGTTGTTCAGTCTCAAAGAAACCCACAGAGGCTTATATTAAATATAAACAATTTGGTATATTAGCTCGTGCTTATTATTAGCTAGCTCTTATATCTTAAATTAATTCACAATTATTATTTATGTTTAGCAATATGGCTTGGTATCTTTTCTCAGTGAGGCATTCTCATCTTGCTTCCTCTGCATCTGAACGATGACTCTGTCTGTGCCTTTCCTCTTCCCAGAATTCTCCTAGTCTGGTCACCCAGCCTATATTTCCTCACTGGCTACCTGCCAATCAGTGTTCTATTAAACTAATATGATTGACAAATCTTTACAATGTACAAGAGCACTAAGCCACATCACTACTGACTGAGTAGTAGCTTGAATCCATGACCCTGAGATTAATATGGGTTCAGCTTTGTCAAGGATTTCCAGTTCATGAAGTCATCCATGACCTACCTATTTTCCATAACTTCTCCCAGAGTAGTTATGCTATTTAAGTTGGAATTCCCATGCATCAATACTAACTTACAACATTTTTTGAGATAATAGCCTCCATCTTGAACTTTTGTCTCAAGACAGCAGCCTCAAGGCAGGACATGGAGCATGGCTTTATCCAAGCAGGAAGCTAGGGTAATGAGCAAATTAATCAGAGAAGTTCTGGAATTAGTAGTTTATACCTGTAGTATTGGATTACCCTTCAGTGATGGATGGATAATGCAGCCTTGACAATCTAGGCATATCCATCATTTTCTTCTAGCTGGCTGGAAGTTAAAATAGGAACATCTGAAAACAGCAAGCAAAATAACCTCAGGTAATACACAGGGCTCGCAATCAGTGCTCCAGTTTTTACCTGGTGAGAAGCCTCCAAAGAAATCACTCAGCAGCTGGCAAGACTAACAGAACTGGGTTACCAAAAAGGGGTCAGTTATAGAAACATGAAGGTGTGGTATTTCATAACTAGCAATAAAACATAACTGAGAACATAAAATTTCATTTATTTGAAAGGTGATTTGGAAGGCTGATATGATTTAGTGAGAAATATTTACTACACACGTGCTAGAGATGAGAAAGAGAGTATGTCATTGTAACACCCACAGGAAAATTGAAGGGGCATATGGCTGGTGTGTAACAAATTATCTTCTGGGAAAGCCTGGACAATGTTTTTGGTACCTGATTAAAATATTAATGAAAAGGAAAGACACTAATATTTTCCCTGAAGAAGTAGGAAATCACTAAAATTTTAGCAGATAGGCAAGAGAGCATATTAAGAAGCCACTCTACTTGGGTATACAGTATTCAACATCTATTAAATGTGAGAGACTCTGTTGGAAAAGAAACAATTTTGATAATAGTGCAGAAAAATTTTTCTCTTAAGTCACTGAATTTGATTGAGAAATTTTATTTACATTTGAATTTATATATTTAGAATATAATAATATAAAAGCATAGCCAAAATCCAGTTCTATAAATATTTGAAATAAAACTCTAATGAATAAATTCTCTTCTTTGGAGACTTGTTAAGCTTACAACAAACATCTATGTTCAAGTAAAACAGTGTGCAAATGTTCTAACACTTGAGGTAATGATAAAATAGGTGATAAGAATAAAAAAAGAGAAAGTTAAGATACATCAAACTGTGACTGGAGAAATGGCTTCAGGGTAAATATTGATTGCTGCATTTGCAGAAGACCTGGATTTGGGAGCCAGAACTCACATACTTGCTCACAAATATCTGGATTCCAGTACTAGAAATCTGACACCCACCTCTGATCCCCATAGGTCATCAGGTGCATACATTAATGCATATACTGAAGTGCAGGGAAACACTCACATGCATAAAATAAATCTAAATAAATACTTTTAAAAGATACACCAAATTACTGTGGTGCATTATGAAGCAAATCATTATTCATTACAAATAAAGTCATACAAGACATTGGAATTTTTGATGAATGAATGTTTAGTAGCAGCTCAGAGGATCCCTATCCTGACTTAAGGCAGGCTTGGTATTTTTGGAAATTCGGATTGTTATGAATCACTTGTAAGATAGATAGATAGATAGATAGACAGAATATTCTTTTCCTCTAAACTCGATTTTTGATCGTTATTTTTTTGAGACAGGGTTCCTATGTGTAACAGCCCTGGCTGTCCTGGAACTCACTATGTTCAAGGCTAGGTTGGTCTTGAACCCACAGAGATCCACCTGCCTTTCCTTCTCAGTTCTGGGATTAAAGTCATGTGCCACCACCACCTTTTAAGATGATTTATTTTGATTTTTTTTGTCCATGATTTTTCCTCAAGGTCTTTCCATTTTCTTGGCTTTAAGTACTCGCTTGTTAGAGAGGAAACTCCCTCTGACATACTCAAATCCAAGTAACCCATAGGTACGGAACTGTGTAAAAAATGTGCAAATATTTAGTATGGTACATTCTCTTACACACACAGCCATTAGCCTGTGCTTTTTTGGAAATCAGTGCTTTGTGGCATACCAGAATAAGCCGAATGAAGATAGTAGTAGCCAGTCCTGCTTTCAGGCGATTAAGACTCTTTGTTGGGCCTGGCCAATGAAATAACAGAGACAGGCAAGTTATATATGCTTTGCTCAAGAACAATTATAAAATATAAGAATCATATTGTCATTTGGGACTCTGTGCTAGTATGAAGGATTTTGATGAGAAGGAGTTTCACCATTGGGAGCCTACCTTTGTGTCATTTAGACATCCATTTGCTCTTAAATCCTTGGGGGTCATAGGTACCTCTAGTTATTCTAATAGTATAGGTACAAGGGCTTATATGTTGGTAGGAAAAAATACTGTTATCTGGACTTTTCTACAAATGTCACCCTATGACTTTCAAGTGTAATATCCTTGGTTATATTTATTAATGTCTTTGTTTTCCAAGATAAATGCTAAGTAGTCTGATAATTTCAACTGACAATGGAATTGTGAGTTAATGACTCAATTTTCTCTACTTATTTAATTAATATATTAAATATTTATCATTAATCAAATAATAATTGGACCTAATTTAAGATCTCTACTCTAAGGATCTTTGGAGTTTCTGACATTTTTTTTCTCAGCTCTTCTTAAAGGTCTTGTAGACACTCTGCTCAAGCCGCACAATGGAGTCATTTCTATCCATTTAATTCATAGCATGTTTCTGACTCCAGCCTGTCTTCAAGTTTGATACAATGTTCACAGAAACTAATCCACAGATGTAGTTACTTTTTTTTATTTATTAAAAATTTCCACCTCCTTCCATCCTCCTATTTCCCTCCCACTCCCCCCACCCCCACCTCCCCTCCCTCTCCAGTCCTAAGAGAAGTCTGGGTTCCCTGCCCTGTGGAAAGTCCAAGGCCCTCCCCCCTCCATCCATGTTCATCCAAACAGACTAAGCTGCCAAAAAGCCAGTACATGCAGTAGAATCAAAACCTGGTGTCATTATCATTGGCTTCTCAGTCCGCCCTCATTGTCAGCCACATTCAGAGAGTCCAGTTTGATCACATGCTCCTTCAGTCCCAGTCCAGTTGTCCTTGGTGAGCTCTCATTTAAGCACACATTAGAGACTTAACAGCACATCTGAAAGCTCTAGAAAAAACAAAGAAGGAGACTCACCCAGGAGGAGTAGAAGACTGGAAATAATCAACTGAGGGCTGAAATAAAAAAAAAAAAGAAACACAGAAAACGATCCAAAGAATCAATGAAACAAAAATCTGATTCTTGGAGAAAATCAACAAGATTGACAAACTCCTATCCAGACTAATCAAATGGCAGAGAGAGAACCACAAATTAACAAGATCAGAAATGAAAAGGGGGACATAACCACAGACACGGAGGAAATTCGGAGAATCATTAGATCTTCTTACAAAAGCCTGTATGCCACAAAATTGGAAAATGTGAAAGAAATGGACATTTTTTAGATAAGTGCTATATACCAAAATTAAATCAAGAACAGGTGAACAATTTAGATAGACCTGTAAGTCGTGAGGTATGTAGTTACTTCTAAAAGGTGCATCGGCATCCTCAATTTTTCTTTGATAATCTATATCTAAGAAGTCTTTCTGACTTACTACAAGGTTCATTTATCACATAAGTGCTTTCCATGTAAAATACATCAGTCATTAAGGATAAAACAATAAAGTTTAGTATGTCTTACATAAATTCATTGAGTAATGGAGAGAAATAAAGTTATTGAATAATAAAGTGGAAAATGATGGGTAGGGAATTATGCTCAGTAGGGAAGTGCACTATTTAATTAATATGTAAAGTTTGTTAGCTTTGCTCAGTTTTTATTATATCTGTATAAAATATTGGGATTTTTGGTTGTACTTATTTAGATGTCTAGGAATCATTTGTAAGGCTGATGCAAGGAAGGAAGTCAGGAATTAAGAATAACAGGAGAAAACATCAAGAAAGAAAATTAGCTGGACAGTGTTTTCTATTTCCATCCATTTGCCTGCAAAATTCGAGAAGTCCTTGTTTTTTACTGCGGAGTAGTACTCTAATATGTATATATTCCATACTTTCTTCATCCATTCTTCCATTGATGGGCATCTAGGTTGTTTCCAGGTTCTGACTATTACAAACAATGCTGCTATGAACTTAGTTGAGCATATATTTTTGTTGTATGATAGGGCATCTCTTGGGTATATTCCCAAGAGTGGTATTGCTGGGTCCAGGGTTAGGTTGATCCTGAATTTCCTGAGAAACCGCCACACTGCTTTCCAAAGTGGTTGCACAAGTTTGCATTCCCACCAGCAATGGATGAATGTACCCCTTTCTCCACAACCTCTCCAGCAAAGGCTATCAATGGTGTTTTTTACTTTAGCCATTCTGACAGGTGTAAGATGATATCTTAAAGTTGTCTTGATTTGCGTTTCCCTGATCGCTAAGGAAGTTGAGCATGACCTTAAGTGTCTTTTGGCCATTTGAACTTCTTCTGTTGAGAATTCTCTGTTCAGCTCAGTGCTCCATTTTATAATTGGGTTGATGGATGCTTACCTTACTAGACCTGGATGGAGGTGGGTGGTCCTTGGATTTCCCACAGGGCAGGGAACCCTGACTGCTCTTTGGGCTGACGAGGGAGGGGGACTTGATTGGGTGAGGGGAGGGAAATGGGAGGCGGTGGCAGGGAAGAGACAGAAATCTTTTATAAATAAATAAAAATAAATAAATAATTAAAAATAAATCAAAAGCAGGCTTTTGAACAGGAAAAAAAAACAAATAAATGAATACATTTTTTAAAGAAAAAAATAAAATACAGACATCTAGAAATAATAATAAAGACCAACAAACCAAAATGAAACAAAATAAACAGAAACAAAGAATCAAAAAAGAATAAGAAACACATACAAACAGAAACACACACACACAAAATTAAAACAAAATCAGAAGCCTAACTAATATATAAGCAAAAGATCTGTAAGATTTTAAAAAAAAAAAGCCCAGATAAAGCATTGTGAGACAAAATAAACTTTACAAAATACCATCTGAAAAAAAAAAAAGAAAAGAAAATTAGCTGGGCTGTGGTGGTGCACGCCTTTAATCCCAGCACTCGGGAGGCAGAGGCAGGCGGATCTCTGGGAGTTAGAGACCAGCCTGGTCTACAAGAGCTAGTTCCAGGACAGGCTCCAAAGCCACAGAGAGACCCTGTCTCGAAAAACCAAAAAAAAAAAAATTAGTATAGATGAGAGTGATATTAAGCCAGGTCTAATCACAGAAGTTTCTCCAGCCTTCCTGGAACCTGTCACCACCATGTGATTGTTAACTGGTTGTAGAATATTATTTTAAGATGTGTTGCATTTGCTGATGCTGTGGAATGTTTGTTTTAATGACACAAAGATGTGCTGCATTCGTTTATGTTGCATTTGTTTAACTCCATGAAGCTGTGATTTTTTGCTTGTCTAAATCACCTGATGGCCTAATAAGGAGCTGAATGGCCAATAAGAAGGCTGGAGAAAGAATAGGTGGGGCTGTTTATGTTTAAAAACCACTTATGAGTGAGTACATGTGATAATTGTCTTTCTGGATCTGGGTCACCTCATTGAATATGATGTTTTCTAGATCCATCCATTTGCCTATAAATCTCAGGATGTCTTTTTTTTCTGCTGCGTAATACTCCATTGTATTAATGTACCACTTTTTAAAAATCCATTCTTAGGTTGAGAGGCATTCAGGTTGCTTCCAGGTTTTGGCTATGCCAAACAATGCTGCTATGAACATAGTTGAGCACATGTCCTTGTGGTACAATTGAGCATTCTTTGGGCATATACCCAAAAGTGGTACGGCTGGGGTCTTGAGGAAGGTTGTTTCCTAATTTTCTGAGAAATTGCCATACTGGTATCCAAAGGTCTATACAGCATGCACAAAACTCAAGTCAAAATGGATCAAAGACCTCAACATAAAGCCAACCATATTGAACCTCATAAAAGAGAAAGTGGGAAGTACACTGGAATGCATTGGCAGAGGAGACCACTTCCTAAATATAACACCAGCAGCACAGACACTGAGAATAGTAATTAATAAATGGGACCTCCTGAAACTGAGAAGCTTCTGTAAATCAAAAAAACATGGTCAACAAGACAAAACAGCAGCCTACAGAATGGGAAAAATCTTCACCAATCCCACATCAGACAGAGTTCTGATCTCCAAAATATACAAAGAACTCAAGAAATTGGTTATCAATGGGACAAATAATCAAGTAAAAAATGGGGTATAGACCTAAACAGAGGAATCTAAAATGACTGAAAGACACTTAAGAAAATGCTTAATATCCTTAGTCATCAGAGAAATGCAAATCAAAAGAACTCCGAGATTCCATCTTACACCTGTAAGAATGGCCAAGATCAAAAACACTGATGACAGCTTATGCTGGAGAGGATGTGGGGTAAAGGGTACACTCCTGCATTGCTGGTGGGGATGCAAACTGGTACAGCCCTAAACTAGTTCTTAATGGAAATTTATACCCCTGATTTGGGTATCATCACTCTGTGTTTATTTTATTCATCTAAACTCTGTATAGGCTAACATTATTAATATTTATTAGATATACAGCTAAGGAAGGGCCACCTCTTATCAATGAACAGATAAAAATGCCCAGCACATCAAGAATGTATTTATGAGATCCATGCACACATGACACATGGTATGCAGGCTGTGGGGTATTCCCCATAGCCAATAGGGAAAGTATGCAATTTAGCATATATAAAATTACAGGCAAAAGGAAAAGATATTCTGGATTCTGTATATCTCAAAGTCTTTGCAAAAACAAGTTTCTATTCATCAGAAATTATTTCTGATTGGTTGATATATCAATTGTTCTCTCCTGCTTTTATGCCACCATGGCTTCTAACAATCAACCTTACATCTTACCTTGACTTTCAATAAAAAGAACAGTTTAGAAATAATGAAAATATATATTTGGACTATTCTTTTAATGTGTTTTTCAACAGCTATCACAATTTCTTTATTTTTAAAATAATTATTTCATTTTTTGTGAATTGCATATTTGAGTACTCTAGTTTCATCATGTCTTCCCTTCCCTCTTCCCATCCAACCTCACTCTGACCACACCAAATCTCATCATTTTCTTTTTAACTAGTTATATTAACTTTAATATTAGTCATAATAATTTCATCCTAACTTTTATTTACAAGTTAATTAATCTAAACAAGAGATATTAATAAGTGTTTTAATGTTCAATGCTATTCTATGAAAGAAAGCTTTTGATCTGACTAGAATTAATGGCTTTGAATAAAAAACCATGACATTTCCAATTAACTGTTCTGTCTTTGTCTAGGGCATCCCCTGTTCATCCCTATAATTCTGAGTCTTTGGACCCAAAGATAACATTAATAACATTTTTCTGTAAGGAGAAATTAATATTCAGTGTGAATAATGCCAGTGCTAAAATAGAATGTTAGAGTGTTTTATTTATTCTAAACTGAAGAAGCATTTTGGTGATGTATCTTGAATGTGTATTCAAGAAGTCTTTTTTCTCTCCATTTTTTCTTTCTTTCTTTTTTTTTTAACAGTCTTTTTCTGTGTAGCCCTCACTGTCCTGGAACTCTTTCTGTAGACCAGGCTGGCCTAAAACTCAAATAATTGTTTTACCTTCTGCCTTCGGGTGCTAGGATTGAGTTTTGTAATAGTATGCTTTAAGTATTACTCTGATGGTCTTTTTATTTTACAAATTTATTGCATTCTTTTTTAATGTAAGCATATAGTTCCAGGGATTTTGACAACTTTAAGTAGTAATGTAGCTACTAATACAATTAATTTGTAGAATATTCTCAGCAACTCTCAAATTTTAGATGTATTTTAGAAAGCCATTCCCTCTGTAACCCCACTCCTGGGAAATTTATTGGGGTTTTCATCCCTATGGTCGTGTCTATCCAGGTTTAATACATTTCTAAAAAGAGAAAGAGACACTAAAACTGCACTTTTTTTCACATGAAAAAAATAGCAGGAATGTGACCATATGCAGGACAGAAATCCCCATGGGGCACTGAATCTGCTGGATATTTACCATTTCTAGAAATATCTATGATAATTTGTTATGGAGTCAGAACTAAGACATACAGTGTTATCACTTGGATATGACTGCCCCCTATAAGCTCAAGTGTTGACAGCCTGGTTCCCATCTAACCACTTGGTGTTACTAATTGATTAGGTTATGATGTCACTAACTTAATCAACGAATGAATTTAAAGAGGTTAGAAAAAGAAGGCTCATGAGAGAATGGCTTTAAAAGATATATATATATATATATATATATATATATATATATATATATTGTCTTCTCATCTTCTGTGAATCTTTCTGTTTCTTGGTTAGTATGAGGTCAATAGCAGCCTCTTTTATGGCTTTTACCTAGGAGTTTATTCCCCTCATAATTCTAAAAGCACCCTCTAACTTCCGAATCCCCTGAAACTGCGAGCTGAGAGAAACTGTTCCTCTTTTTAATTATTTTCTTCAAGTAGTTTGTATCAGGAATGGAAGCAACTCTAAAACATGTGCTGAGAATAAATTTACAAGTTTTGACATATTTGTTTACTTTTACAATGAGATCAGATGTGTTCAGGTTAAAGTTGGAGAGAAGGAAGATTAATATAAATAGAGTACTCACATATGAAATTCTAAAAAAATGTTTAATTGTTTTGAAAATAAAACAAGGTTTTGTAGGAGCTTATCAATGATACTTTATTGTACATGAAATTTTCAAATACTTTAATAGTAGTACAAATAATATTTTAACATATACTTCAAACTCAGCTCTATGCTCTATCATATATGTACTCAAATGCAAAAAGCAAGCTCATTTTCAATACATAATTATGTTCTCTAAAATACTTAATTAATAGATAAAAACATAATTTGTACCTTTGAACTGAGTAGAAGACAGTGGCAGACAGATCTAATGGATTAATGAACTTAAATGTAAGTTTAATTTAGCTTGTTTTCAAGGAGCACATTTAATCAATGCACCTGCAGGTGATTGCTAACTTTTAATGTGAAAATCATGTTTTTCAGCTAGACTGAGAGGAGCTGCAACTTTGTAGCACCCTAAAATATGAATAAAGAGGTAAAAATAGCAATTTAATAGGGACTGTTAGAAGGATGAAGCTTTGCCTAAGGAGAGAGTAACAAATGGATGTGAGGTTAGACTCCACAGGGTTAAAATGCATTGAAAATCCTAATGTATGCAGCATAGAAGAGCCAAGCTACTTTACCCCAAAGGAAAAGTTCAATTGAACAACTGGAATATATTTACTTTTTGTTAGGTCAGAAGAAAACTTTTGGAAATTACCTCTACCTTACTCATTATTACACCCCAGAGGAAACAGAAATTCTGGATTTAACCCTCTCTAAGCAAAATGCAAAATGAAGTCAATGACTGCTAGTGTGACAAGGGCATGAGAATCTTCAACTTCTTGCTGAAGTTATATCTTCTGACATTAGATCAGTATAGATTTTTCTAAAGAGTTAAATCTCAGTAACTACTTATGGACATATTTATGAGATAATTAAGCATATTCTAGAGATAGACATTTGGTTTCATATTTAAAAAATGTAGCCTCCTAGCTGCAGCTCTCCTACTAAATCCTACACAGTATATTCTGTTATACTATTTAACAAAATAATAACCCCCTTATGCTCTTTTTTTAATTACTAAATTTTGCAAGTGTTTCTTGTACCATTCTACATACCAGATTTGTTTTAAATGTCATTATTTATTATTATTTCCAATCATCATAACTGTAATGTATCTTGGCAAGTGTTCCTGAGTAACTTAAACAAAATAGTAAGCCATGGAAAGAAATCCAACAACCTCTCTTTCAGTTCCTGCAACAGGTTCCCACCTTAACTTCCTCAATGATGGATTGTGGTCTGATCCTATAAACAAAATAACCCCCTTCCTTCACAAGTTGGTTTTGATCATAGAAGTATAAAAAATATGAGAACATAGCTTGCACTCTCCATAATCTGTGTTCCCAAACTATGATGGCTGTAGTTAGTTTCCTTTTTGATTCATAGCATTTTCAAATTAGGGTAAAAATATTGAGTCATAATTCCATTATAAAGCCAGGAGCACCTGGAGTCTGAGACTGATATCAATAATATCATATTAGAATACAAGAGAAAAATCCTGAGAAAGAAAGAATCTTCACTGACAGTGCAAAGTCCCTAAATGAACTGCCCCTGGGACAATTGCGCTTAGAAGTAATGTTAGGTGAACTGAGCAGTGTGTGTATATTGCAGTCTCCTTTGCATGGAACTTGATACACATATCATTCTGAAGCGCATTTGTTACAACATCTTCTCTTCAATAGGAAACTCCAACAAATACCTACCATTGACCCCGTTGATGTGGGATTCCCTCTGTATGCTGTGCATGCCATTGGTTAATAAAGAAACTTCTTTGAGCCTATAGCAGAACAGAGCTAGGTGTGGAAAACTAAACTGAATGCTGGGAGAATAATGGTGGGGTCAAGGAGAAGCCATGGAGCAGCCACCAGAGACAGACAGGACCAAACTTTGCTGGTAAACCACAGCCATGTGACAATATACACTTTAAGGGAGATGGGCTAGTTTATGATATAAGAGTTAGCTATTGGCTGAACAGTATTGCAAATAATATAGTTTCTGTGTGGTTATTTTGGGTCTGAGAAGCTGGGAACAAACAAGCAGCCTTTGTACAGCACCCTGTAAATAGGCATATTGCCTCTCAATGCTTCCTTTATTCTCTAATTTTTAAAAGGGTGGAAATGAAGAAGTAGCATGTTGCCTACCTCTATTGCAGTAAATCTCAAAGTTCCTAATGCTATAACCCTTTAATACAGCTCCTCATGTTGTAGTAACCCCTAACTATAAAATTATTTTTGTTCCTACTACATAACTGCAATTCTGGTACTGCTGTGAATTGTAATGTAAATATCTGCATTTTCTGATGGTCTTAGGTGAACTCTGTGAAAAGATTATTTGACCCAAAAAGGGTTATGACTCACAGCTAAAGGAATGTGGCTTACGTAATGATTACCTGTACAGGAGTTTCAATTTATGACAGTGATCAAGCCACATGCACATGTTTAGGATCATAGTCATACATTATGGATTATCCTTGCATGGTGCTGTATGCAATGTGATGGTAGTAGCAGAGGAATGATGAAGATTGCTCTCCTGGAACCCTGTTGCAGTGAAGATACTCTTAACCATAAGCCTGATTTCCAGTGGACTATTTAAGGCAAAAACCTCATAAATTAATTCATTTTGTTGCAGAGGTGTCAGTTCTTTCCATTAAATATGTTCAGCTTATCTGGCATTATCTGTGGAAATACATAACTGGGCAACAAGCTATATCAAGGAGCACTTTCAGATAAGATGATAATTTTTCTATGAAAATTGTGTTTTTATGTAAACCACAGCCCAAATATAGTTGAACTGCAGTCATAGAACACATTTTTCTCCAAATTGTGCCCTGTGATGCATCTATGACCTTGAAGGTAAATGTGTTGGAAAGGTTTAGTGTTGCTCTTAAATAGGGCTATATTTCTAACATATTGGTTTCTGATGTAACTCTTCAGAATTGGAATCAATACTTTAAGTTTAATGCCATAAAATGAATTTCCTTAAAATATGCAAAGAGGAGACTTGAATGCTGAAGATGGGAAAACAGATAGTTTTGGTAAAACATAAAGTGCCCTATAATTCTCAGTATTCTATGCAGGAAATTTTCTTTTTCTCCTTAAGGCAAGGAGGTAGCAGCATCTATTTTTATTGTTTTGAAGTTTGAAATAGATGATAACATTGTAAACAGTCTTGGCTATACACTAGGATCATCTTTCAACATTCACAAGAAACCAAATTAATTACAATCATTTAATTTTCCGTGTTAAAAAAAGGTCTGGCTCTGATCATGTAGATGTCCAGGCTCACAGACAATTAAATTCAGATGTACCATGGGCCGTGCTGAGTGTATAGCAAATCAGTTTTTACAGTGTTCTTTGCATAGCTGGTTTTCAAAGAACTCAAATCAGTTTTGTTATCTAACCTGGCTTGGAATAGAAAGAGTTTTTCACTTTACTTTTGAATCAAACAATTGTTATAAACACTTGAAACATGCACCCCATGTGCACTAAGTGATCATGTTACATACTGGGAAGAAAGCTAACTTTGCCATACATTCTTCTCCTTGAATTGTTCAGATGTCTGTAAATCCCTGGGGAATATGCTGAGCACATTCCTTAGGCATCTGTTAAGGACTCTTCAGGGAAATCTTTCTTAGCAGAGAATGGAAAGTGGCATGACTTACCATGGTGTGTGCAAATGCAAACAAGAAATCTTTAGAGGCAGCTGAAGTAGAGGGAACTCATTACTACCAAGTGATAAATTTCTGTCAAGGATTTTATTATTTGTGAAAAAATTCACTTCTGCATGTGGCTGGCATACAATAACTCCCTGATACTAGAAGTTCGCCCAAACTTTTGTGGTGGTTTACTTTATTTTCATACTCAAATATCCCTGACATTGTGGAAGTCAAGACTGTGTGACTTTGAATACAGAGAAAAATCACACCATGTAGTACAAACATCTGTTCTTGCTCTTAAATGCTATAGAAATTCCTACAGCCAGTAGCCTTTAAGTTACCTGTCCACTTGGGCATGGCCTCTTATACTATAAGTGGTGTAGGAGGTCCTTCTGTATTTGTGTTGCTTTCATTGGTTAAATAAAGAAACTGCCTTGGTCTTTTGATAGGGCAGAAACTTAGGTAGGTGGGGAAGACAGAACTGAATGCAGAGTCATATGCCTAACAGATAGAATATATACTTGTGACAAACACACAAGCAGTGGGAAAACACACAGAGCTGTTTTTATGGAAAGGATGCGGTTATTAGGGAAGAAATTAAGTGACACCTGAGAGAAATTACAGACAGAAAGAACTGGTCATTTACAGTCAGGAACTCACGGCCTTAACAGGTGGGACTCCCCATCAGAGAGTCATTCATCTAGCAGGTCGACTTGCTGAACACTCATTGTCACCTGTTGTATACTCCTATGCCAGCTCTGAAGAAGAACTCAGTTCATTTATGAAATGTTTAAGAGAATTAAATCAGACAAATACTAGGGAGAGCTAAAGCTCACACAGTTTAAATTTGCTCTACCAAAATAATCTGTTCTTCCCCCTTAGGCTATTCTGAATACACCAGACACTTGAAAACATCCCTGTAACTTTTATCCGTCTATTTCTTTAGCCTAAAATGAGGTTTAACTTATTTCCAGTTCACTGCAGCTCACCTCAAAGTGAAGTTCCTCTGAAATTACTTTGAGTTGTTTGCTAATAGACTCCAGTTAAACTTAATTATTCTTTCTCTGTACCATCCTATGCATGAGAGTGGCTGCGGCCAGGATATTCTTCCCCTATCAGCATAGACAGCTATTTGCCAAACACTGTCTCTCTTAAATCAGAAATGGTTTTGTATCATCCCATGGCACGTACAATGTATTTTTTAGATAGTTTTTGATGGTGATGTAGAATTGACTAAAGCTGTTTGAGAAATGTTCTTGAAGTTGGGGATGTGAAGGCAAAAATTTAAAAATTAAGCCAAAAGTAAAATGGAAATGCACACTTTTGGTGTCATATTATTCTCTCCACCTTCAAAAGTATAGATACATTTCTAGCAGCTTGTTCTTCCTTGGAATACCAACAAGACTTTTTCCACCACAGCCAACTCTTTTCTCAGTATTTATGGTTAGTAAAGCAGTTGAAATAAATAATCCTAGAATAGAATTATCTCCCCCTCAAAAAGAAAGAGAAGTTCGATCATTTATACTCTTAAAAAGATAGAGATTCTGTGTAGAAAGACTTGTTATCACTGAATCCAGATTTCTTTATCTGTGATCCAGAGGATATAATCAATGGCATAAAACTTTTTGCCCTACTTTTTAAACTGCATATGTTTTCTTTTATTTGAAAATAAGATATTTTCAAGATAACACATTCTAATTAAATTTTGCCTTTCCTATCTCCTTGCAAAATCCTCACCTCCTCACCCATCCATTTCCACATCTTCTTCATTGTTCTCTTTTTTGAATTATTTCTTTCTTAATTATATTTTTCCTTTTCATTAAAATAATTGGTTTTTAATACAATATATCCTGATTAGAGTTTCCCTTCACTAAACTTCTCCCAGTTCCTATCCATCTCCTCTACAGTCCATATCAACTAGCTTTCTTTATCTCATTATAAAAGTACAAGTTTCTATGAAATAAAAAGAAAACATAATTAAATAAAATATAGTAAGATAAGTCAAAAAGCACGGCATCAAAGTTTGACAAGGCAAACAATGGAAAGAAAAGATCCTCAAGAGAAGTCATAAGAACCAGAGGCGGCCCACTCATTCACACAATCAGGAGTCCCATAAAAACACTAAACTGAAAAGTAGGTACACAAAAGACTTGGTGCAGACCTCTACTTGTTGCTTCAGACTCTGAGTTCACATGAGCTCTGTTTATTTAAAGAGAGCTTTAAATAAATAAATAAAAATGATCTATTTTTCATTTAGTAGAATTGTCCATTTTCCATGAGTTTATAAGCTTTCTGTTATTGTGTTTGATGTGGGATTCTCCTGTGGATGCTGTGAATACCATTGGTTATTGAAGAAGCTGCTTTGAGCCTATTACAGTGATTTCGTTTAGATTCCTTTCATATACATATGCTTAAAGGAGTTTCTAGTATAGTAGATTTCCATCTAACTCCTCAAATGGCCACTTATGTTCCCTGGTTTTTGGCAAGGAAAGCAGAAATACACACTAAAATCAAGACAACACCTTCAACAAAAGGTGCCAATCAAGCTAAATGGCTACATGTAGGAGAACGTAAATAGATTTGTATTTATAACCCTGCACAAAACACAACTCCAAAAGGATCAAAAGCCCAACCATAAGAACAGTTACACTGAATCTGATAGAAGTGAAAGTGGATAATAGCCTTAGAGTCATTGGCACAGGAAACACTTTCTGAACAGAACGCTGTTAGCACAGGCACTAAGAACAATTAATAAATGGGGCCACATGAAGTTGAAAATTTATGCAAGGGAAAAGACACCGTCATTTGGACAAAGCACTAGGCCACAGTATGGTGAACTATCTTTTAGCAACTACACATCTGATAGAGGGTTAATATCTAAAATATATAAATAATTGAGAAATTAGGCATTAAAGAAATAACCCAATTAAAAATGGGATGCAGAACTAAACAGATTCCTCAAACAATAAAGCACAAATGGTTGAGAAACACAGAAATATTTAACATCTTTAGTCATCAGACATGCAAATCAAAACTACTTTGAAATTTCACCCTTACCTTTCAGAGTGACCAAGATGAAAAAAAAAATGATAGCACATGCTGTCAAGGATGTGAAGTAAGGCTAACACTCATCCATTGTTGATGGGAGTACAAGTCAGTACATTCACTATGGAAACTGTGCGGTGGTTCCTCAGAAAGCTAGAAATTGATCTACCTTTCTGATTTTTTGAATGACACCTTACTACTTTGGAAGACATTCTCTCCATAGTTCTAACTATTTAACTAACAATTCAGAACACAGAGAGACAGTACATTGGGTCATCAAGATGACTCATTGAATAAACCACCTGTCACAAATACTGTGTTAAATCTAGAAGATCTGCATGTGGAAAGAAAAAAGCCAGTGCCTGCAAGTCATCTTTTGGTATCGATGTGCACACACACAGAGTCATACGCATTGACTGTAGTAAAAAGTGAATAAAGATACACTAAATTCTCTGTATATCAATTTGGTTGCGTTATGTAGAAGTTTCCTTTTAATGAATTTTGTTTTATTCAAAATACCAAACATTACTGTTATAAATGAAGGCATGGTGGTTGTAGAAGCATGATCATGAATGAGATAAACATGACCCTTGCTATATAGATTATACGCTTTCACTTTTTATTTCCAGAGGATAAATCCTTTTCTCCTTGAATCTACATTCATGAAAATAATTGCTTTTAAAGGACTTGATTTCTGTTCTCTGATTCCCATTAGGAAAAGTCCTAGTTTCGTTGAAAGTTCCTTTATTACCTAATTAATATTAGAAGTAAATCTGTCATTAGTAAACTCTTATTTCAGTCTGCTAGGGAAGTGTGCTCTGCTCTATTTTAACCTAAAATGTTTATACTTTGGCATTGGTTAGTCCCCCAAATGATTTTCAAGAGAACTGGGTTCATGAAGGTGGATGAATGTGGCATTCCCTCACTATTTTCCCATGCTACACAAGGTCTAGCTTCCCTTCTCATATTTATGAAGGCAATTTGTTTAAAGTGTCTAAAGACTTGCTTCAGCATTTGCTGAGCATAACTAGTTTTCATCTTTCTTGGCCCTTTGAATAAAGTGTGTGAAAAACTTCTGATTGCAAAATAGCAAATTTCATAGCTTCACCCCATTTTCAGTTCTCTTTCCCTGTTTTGTGTTTGTGGTTGGAGATGTGATCTCTCAGCTTCCCACTCCTGCTGCCTGCTGCCATACCCCCATCTCAATGTGGATTTCCTGTCTGGAAACCTAAGCCAAATAAACTCTTTCTTCATAATAGTTGTTTTTGATATTGGATTTTTATCATGGCAACAGAAAAGTAACCATACAAAGTGTTTTTTACTGAGAGAAAAAGTGGGCCTGGAGCCACTTAGTGACCGTTAGCTCCTACCGCTCTTTTCTCTATCATGCCCCTCCCTGTGATTAGGGCTCACAGAAGCCAATCAGTTGTTGCTCAGGAGGTGAAGCTATGAACTGTGACAGCTTCCCTCAATGGTGTTTTTCCTCCATAAAGGCCACATAACCCCCACAAATGCCATTACCAACAGGGGATCAAGTGTTCAAATATTTGAGCATATGGGGGACATTTCTTATTCAAGCCATCACAAACTTAGAACAAAAGACTGAAGAGTTAGATATACACAGAGCTCATAAAATTGGACAGCATTTGTAACAACTCATTTAACAAATAACACTAGAGGTTTTAATACGTGGTTACCACACACAGTCACATTGTATAGTGTGCCTATACAAATGCAGGGAGATTCATTTACATCACAGCCTATATGACCAGTGCTTTTGATATTGCACAATGTATATATAACACGAATGTACAACATAAGGATGTACATGGTTGCTCTGCTTAAGTAAAACTTTTTACATCATTGAGCTGAGATGGAAATTTGCAGACATCCATTGATCTCAGTCTTTATATTCAAAATATTTACAACCCTCTCTAGATCTAATCCAAACTCAATGAAAACCTGTGTATGCTTCCTGACACTTAAGGGCCAATCTGAAATTGTGTATAACTTTTCACATTCAATCATTCTATTCCTATCCATGTCTGACTTCTCATTAGGGTAGGGTGAGAATGATTCCCTCACCCTCAGAGCTTAACCATGTCATATTATTGCTACTATTGATGTTATTGTTGGTTGTTGAAGCTTTGTATATTTACTTATGGCTAAAATTAATAAAGAGTGGCTAACGGAAGCCATGAACACTTCAAAAAAAAAAAAAAACCCCAAATAGCAAATTTCACTGTTACTAGTTATCTCAGAAAAGCTAAATAAATGATCATATAATCACAAAGACAACAAAATTAACAGAATTGTCTCACATATATCTGATTTCTACCTTTCTTGATCTTTGGTAGAATTTGTCTAGAACCAAGTCTGATTTATGTCCTTTTACTAGTATATATTGTCATAATCAAAAGTCCAGGAACCAGTAGCTTATTCTAAGTTACATTTGACGACGTCTTCATTGTATTATTTAATCTTGTTATATTGACTATTGAGTTAAATTATGATGTAATTGAACAAGCAAATAGGCCGAATATTTAAGATGCAAAAAGCAATATTTGAGATGGAAGTGTTTTTCTCTTATCTTTAAACAAAAATTGAAAAAAAAAGGGTTTAAAATCTCTGGGAGAGACACATTTAAAGAAGTGATTAACTGAACGCATTCATAACAATGGTTCTTCCAAGGTAATTTGTAAAAGACAACAAATATGAAGAAAGAGTAATTAAAATGATAAAAGTATTGAATCCAACAATATCCTTCACTTAAAGAAATCTGAACAAACTTAAGTCAACACAAAGTGGCACTACTCTGTGATTGACAAATCATCCCAAGCACTTTAAAACTCCAATAGTCCCTTCCCTGAAGCACTAGAGTAGCAGAACAAGCTGAAATGCTATCTAAATGAACAGACTTCAGGAAATAGAAAAGCTGCTCAAATGTAACATGGCAGCTTAACAAACAACTTCCTTCCTGAGAAATCTTGGCAGAGTAATGAATGGAAAGTAGTCTGTCATCGCCAGCATCAATGGACTTAAAGACTCTCCATCTTTTATATTTAATTGACTGTGGTAAGTAATTTGTACCATTGAGCAATGATGGTAAATTACTTAGCTGAAAAGAAAATAAACTCCTACTAAGAATAAAAGCAACTTTGATGTACAGAACAAAACAATAATGAATTGCTGTGGAAAATGAACTTCTAAATATAAAAACTTTCCATTCATTTTGGATGATGAAATAAAGGGAAGGTGCAAATGGATTCTATGTGCTTTGCAAGCAACTTTGTAAAATGGAAATGTTAAGCCTACTTAGTGCACCACACATCTAGGGAAGCTTGGCAGTGCAATGTTGAGTAGCAGATAACAACAGTTTTACTTCTTACTCTGCGCATTGTACTAACTCCACGAATCACCTCAGTTTTCTACTTTTGGCCAAGTATAAGTCAACTTCAGTACACCTATTGATGCTGCAAACAAATGATGTCCTAGGGCTATCCTAGCATGTCTAAGTGACCCTGAAATGAAATGTAGGTCATTGCTAACATACAAATAAATTCAAAGGCACTGAACCAATAATTAGAATTAATTTTTAGTATTATTGTCTGTCTTTGTTGGGAAAATTCACTAATAATTAAAAACATAATATGACCATTTCTGCTTTTACTCATTTATAAAGATGAAGAAATATAAACTTCTTTTTCCTTTGTGTCTGTGAAATATCCTGCTAAGTTCGGTCAAAATATTTTGTAAAAGAACCTAATGTTGAGTGTGTAGGAAAGTGAGGAGGATCTAGGAGGAATTGAGATAAATAATTCTCAATCTCCAAATTTCTCTAAAGATATTATGATTGTTTCAATATGAAATGTCTTCCACAGGCTTGTGTACTAAAGGCTTGATCTCCGGTTGGGAAATGGTAGAAACTTTAGGCTCTGAAGTCTACATGGGAAATTTGTGACTATAGGCATTCAATGATTACACCTAGTCCCATTCCTTCTTTTTCTCTTTGTTTCCAACTGTACTGGAAGGAAAGTGAGGTCAAGTATTCTAGACTTTAGGCTCAGGGGCACACACACACACACACACATACACACACACACACAAATGTAGAGAGAGAGAGAAAGAGAAGGGGGAAAGAGAAGTTAATCTAGGTTGTTTGAAATCCAAGCCAAAGCAGGATACAAACTATATATTCAGACAGAAGGCTGACATATCCATAAAACAGAAACTTGATACAGGAATCTGAATCTGAGATAGTGTGCTCTTTTATTCTATCCATGACTTATATTGTGTGGATGGGATAAAGGGGATTATAGGAAGTACACAGCTCAACTTTCTCTACTATCCTGAAAGGTGAGAAGAAAGGCAGACACAGATGAAGTGAGGCTACAACATTCCATAAAGTCCCACCTCAGTGAAGTATAAACAGATTGATCTCCAAAAAAAAAAAAAAAACAAAACAGAAGGAAAGGTTACAGGTAGCAGATAGAACAAACACTAGGCAATTCTAGCAGATAGTAGACAATGGTAAGAGAAACTTTACCTAAAGGATAGGGTGACTAAATTTGTGCCTAGCATCACAGCCCGCCCCCATATAGAGACTGTAACCAATAACAATCCAAGGAAAGAGATCAACCATAACATTAGAACCAGGAAGTAACAAATGGTGTCATAATACATTTTATTTAATTTATTCTTTTTTTAATCTGTTCTGAATTTTTTGAAATATTTTCCCTTTGTACATTAATTACTTGGTAATTGTGTTTTAAATTTTGCTGGAAAAAGTGTTTTGGATTGTTGTTTGTTTATATTTTTGTCTGTATCCCAAATGTGATGTACAATATTATCTTAATTACTTTATGTATCTCTAGATTAAATAGTTCCTCTCTTGATTTCTTATTGCTTTGATAAAAATTCTCTAGCAAGATCAACTTGAGGGAGCAAATGTTTGAAGCAGTTGGAAGGTATAGTGCTTCAAGAACAGAAAATCCTAGCAGCAGCAGCTTCAGGCACCCGGACCAATTGCACCCACAGTCTGGAAGTAGAGATTGAATCCTGGAACTCAGCTAGCATTCTCATTTTTATGCAGCACAGGACCCAAACCCAGGAAGTGTGCCACATAGAGTTGGCAGGTTTTTGCACTTCAATCCACCTGAATTAACTAATCTCCTGGCCATGCAAGCATGCTCTTCTCCAAGGTGACTCTAGATTTCAAGTTAGCAATCGAGTTTAAAGACAGTATGTTTCTTTTCTCTCTTATATTACTTCATCTTTCTCTCACTTCTACTCCTGTCTCACTTCAATATTCACTCTTAAAATGCTTGAAGTTGCAGAATCTCTTGATATTTTAAGGTACACAAGCAAAATGCACAATTGCTGTCAAGTACCAGTTAGTACATGGTCTCCTGCCAAATCTTTATGTTTCTGACAGCAAGCAGTTTCTGTCATAAAAGCAGTTGGAAACACAAGTCCATGTAATAGAGACTCATAAAATAGAGCAAAAAAGCAAAAAGAAAATAATACCTGAGGAAAAATAAAATTGGAGAGAAATGTACAAAAGACCAAAAAAATACAAAAATGAGAGACATTAATCTATTGAAATGTTTTTGAGCTCAGTTTCTTCTTCTGTTTTTTCTTTTTATTGTGCTATATATTTTTCTGTACTTCCTCCCTTACTCCTGTCTCTCCTTCTACACTTTCCCATAACCCCCATGCTTCCAGTTTGCTCAGGAGATCTATTCTTTTCTCTTTTACTATTTAGATGCATGTATGCATCTCTTTGTTGTCTATGTTCTCTGAGGTTGTGGATTGTTGGCTGGTTTTCTTTTAGTTTCTATCTAAACGCAACATATTTGAATTTCTGCTTCTGAGTTACATCACTCAATATGGCTTTGTCTAGAACCATCATGGTTTGTTAAACATATGCAAAAAAACAAATATATTACACCACATAAATAAAATTAGAACAGGAATTCACACAATTGTTAAAAGATACTTAAAAACAGGCATTTGGTAAAGTCCAATAACTTCATGATAAAAATTCTTTATGAGGGTCAAGGAAGGTGCCAGGTAAAGCCACTTGCCATTATGTTTAATGCCATAAATTTGATCCCCAGGACCCACATACTAAAAGGGGAGAACTAACTTGTATAAGTTACACAATGACTCTCACCCGTGTGTTCTGACACATAATTAATACAATATAAAATTATATAATAAATATTATATAATAAATATATGTTCCTTAAAGTATAAGAACAGAAGAAGGTATCAACGTGTGAAATCTATAGCCCACACTATACTGGAAGGAAAACTGAGACCTCTAAAATTTCAGATGACATAAAGAGGTCTACTTCCTCCATTCTTATTCAATACATGGCTAAAAGCTTTTAGCTAGATAAATGATGAAAGACTTTCTAAAAGAATAAAGATGGGGAACAAAGAAGTAAAATTACCCCTATTTGCAGATGGTATGATCTTGTACTTAAACATCCTTTGAACTCTATCTGGCAGCTCTTTGATTTCATAATTTCAGTAAGGTATCAGGTTTTAAAATCAATAAACAAAAATTAGTATCTTTCCTATATACCCACATTGAATTTGATGAGACTGAAATTAAGAAAAATAGCCCATTCATAATAACTTCAAGGCAAAATGCCTATGAATTAACTTAAGCAAGGGAAGGAACTCTGCTTTGAAATCTTCAAGAGAGTAAAGAAGCACACCGAAGGTTAAAAGACAAGAAAAATACAGTGAAATGGCTGCAGTGGTCTACAGATTAAATTTAATCAAAATCATACTTTTAGTTATATTCTTTTCAGCATAAAAAATCTTAAATTTTAACTGTAAACACAACTTCAGAAAATATATATAAAATACAGTGCTGGAGGTATCTAATACCTATACACAGATACAGGTACACAAAAACAGTAGTTGCAAAAACCTTACATTGGACCAGTGGAACAGCAATTAGAGAATTCAAAACTGTGTTATGGGATGTCCCTTCTGTATATATGGCGCTTTTATTGGATAATGGATAAAACTGTTTTGGCTAATGGCTTAGTAAAGTGAGGTGAAAAATCCGAATAGATATATACAGAGAGAGCAAGCGGAGTCAAGAAGACCTATGTAACTGTCAAAGCAGAAGCACATTAAAACCTTACTGGTAAAGAACAGCCTTGTGGAAATACGCAAATTAATGTATAGGTTAATTTAAGATATACTAGCTAACTAGCTGGAATACATGTGAGCCATTGACCAAATATTGTTGTAATTAATATAGTTTCTTTGTTGTTTGTATGGGAAGCCCAGCCCAAGGGGGCGTGTTTGCCTTGGGCTAATGTTTACGTATAAATCTGGCGGGCGTGAGCCCCACTGGTCTCTTTTGTACTTCCTGTTCATCGCTGGATCCCTGGTTGTTGTAAGCTATTCCCTCATTAAAATTTACTATTTCATATTAAGCTAGCCTGGTTATTACGCCGCATCAGTTGTTGTTGTTGTTGTTGTTTTCAAGACAGAGTTTCTCTGTAGTTTTGGATCCTAACCTGGAACTAGCTCTTGTAGACCAGGCTGATCTCAAACTCACAGAGGTTTACCTGCATCTGCCTCCTGAGTGCTGGGATTAAAGGCATGCATCACCACCACCAGGCCTGGAATTAACATAGTTTCTGTGTGATTATTCAGTTCTGAGTGGCTGGGAAATGCAAGCACAGTCTTTGCTTATATAATGGCACCTACCATCTTTGGCATGAATCCACATAAGATCTAAAAAAGCTTAAGAAAAAAAGAGACCTTCTAGACTCACAAAAATTGGAACCCGTTATAACATCTTGGTAGCTACATTATATATATATATATAGGCTCTGTTTGCTAGGGGCAAGCAGAGGGATGGCTTATTTAAGATACATCTTGTAGGTTTATGTTGGCTGAAGAAAATGGCCCTGGCTTTTTTTCAGGAGGTACACTAGAGAGCACTTAAATGAGTTCTATGAGCAGTGTGTTATAAATTGTTTAATGACAACATACACCCATTGTGTCCCTGGAGCTTGGGCAATGAGCATGACTCAAAGAGGTAGTGAATATACCTCTACCATGTTGGATTGGGTGGAGCCAACAGGCAGGGCCACAGAGTTAATCCTAGCCATGCCAGTTAGCATTTTTTAAAAAAGTGCTCCTGGTCGGAAAGTGATTACATATACACAATAAAGACAGATTTAGACAGAAATAAACCTCTGAATGGATCATAGTGTGTTAAAAAAATATACATAGGCTTGGGAGAGAGAAGAAAAACATATAGTTATAAAAAGAAATGATAATTTGAAAAAATAAATCAAAGTCTTTAAAGAGACAGTAAAAGTAATATAAAAGAGTACAGCCAGTCATAGATTAAAGGAGTAATGAAAAATAAGCCACATAAAGACTGAAAATATACATAAAGTTTGGATTATGTATGTTATTGTGCTTTTTTGAATGTTTTGGCTACAGAGAGATATTTGATTCTGGAGTCTGCTAATCTAAACCAACATATATATTTTAATGGTGTGTTGATTTCAAAATTTAAGTCTAAGGATAATATTTTACTTTGGAAAAGAGATTTGGATTTTGTTTCCACAGAAGATGAAAACATGTGGATTCCTTTGAGACTAAATGTAGTTTGGTGGAACAAGACCCCCTGAAAGGTCTCTGAGAACCTAAAAATACTTCACTCAACAATCAGCTGGAAGCAGTTTGATGAAAACTATACCCGAATTCCCCAAACAATTGTTTTGAAATGATTTCTTTCATTTAAAAGTGGTTGGGTAAAAATTGTTAATGGTCACAGTCAATCTCTCTTTTTAAAAAAAAGGGGGAGGAGAGATGATATACATTGCATTGGTATGAATCTTAGTCTATTTATACAAATTTAAGGTCAATTTTGTAGCACTGTGTATATATGTATTTCTGCTCTTGTTTAAGGTATTTTTGTTTGTGCAACTCATTTAAAAATGTAATGTATAATCAAAAATTGCAGATTATTAGATAATCATTTATTGCTGCAGCCATGTGTCCTTTCTGGGGGACAAGGCCTGAGAATAGAGTGAACAAGTTCTTATTTTGGAAAGGCCTGGGAGAATTTAACTCATTTCTGGCAAGGCCGATTGGTAGTTGGCTGTATAATTGTGGGCATGACTTCAAGAGCATATGTGCTTCCTATTCTCCTCACTGTCCTTACACAAGTTATTGATGGCTCTCTCTAGTTTCACTTTTTCAGAGTCATGAAATGGCTATCCTATTAGAAAAACTTTTCTTTGATAGCTCTCCTCTGGGTGAGCCAGAGGGGATGTTGTTAAAAATATACAGTAGATCTGATTCACCTCTTAAAACCCTTGATGTTTCATGTGTAACTATAAATTCAGGATTCTCAAGAACTTCCAACGCACCTTGAAAAAGTCACAGTAGTTCAGGACATTGTATATTTACATAATTGTCCTGGAGAGAATGATTCTAACCACAAGAGCCTAAAAGTAATGCAAATAAATAGATAATATCAAGAATTAATGGGAACAGTCTAAGATCAGGGAATGAAGTGAAATCATAGGAACCCACAATGCCCTTAGGAAGATGAAAGAAAGGGGACATGAGAACAAAAGATAAACAGTACTCACTAATAAGAATAATCCTTTTAGTTATGTAGTTTGCAGAATGATAGGAAGAAACTTGGTATATGCACTACAGGAGATAGAATAGTCTAAGATATAGAATGTAGTGATTCAGCCTTGCCTGATGAGTTGATTGTGAGAGCTGAGATTTAATTAGAGGTAAACATTAATCATTAGAAGCAAATCTTTCACTTTGCATGGTGCTGTAACTACAAATGTTGCCAACTGGGAACACTGTTGCACCTGTAGGTGTGCTTAGTTAGAAAACTTCTTTGTGGATTGCTGTACTGCTTATGTTTCTATTATCTAGGCTACAAATCTAGGAGAGGAGAGAAAAGAACAAACTGGCAAGTATTGTAATTATTATTAGATGCTTAAGGAAATAAATATGATTGTTAAACTGTTCATGTAAACTATTGAAACTGTATAAATAAAACAGGCTCAGGCTATCCGGAATCACTTGTTTGAAACATGTGATAAGACTTTTCTTAATTTGGCCAACTTCATGCATCTATCCCAGGTCAGCTCATATCCATTAAAAGCAAGGCTCTCAGAAGGTGATTCCTGAACAGGCCTGGTAAGTTAGTAAGTACTGAACATTTGCAGTGTGATAAAACAACTTCTATCTGAGGAGCCTGCAGATCCGCTGGCTAGGAGTAAGACCAGTTGTGCAAGCGTAGATAATCCACTCAGGAGGCAGAGACAGGTGGATCTTTGTGAATTTGAGGCCAGGCTGTTATACAGAGCAAGTTCCAGGCAGGCTCCAAAGCTACAGAGAAATCCTGTCTCGGGAGAAAAAACAAGAAGTAGCAAACACAGTTTTCAAAATGAATTTTCTCTAGTAGCAGAGGAAATAGTCTCAAGAGAATAATGTAATTTTATTTAAAATTGGTCAATAAATAAATAAGAAAACAAGATTAACAATTCATATTATTTATGTGAAACTTAAAAAGAAAACTGTAAAACCTTCACATTAAAGGATACCATTAGAAGAGTAGATGGGGGAACTCTTTGCACACTGTAACCTAGACTGAGGGCTTATATATAGAATATGTAAGGAAATACACAATCTAATCACCAAACCAAATATTTGATTAATAAAGCAGTGAAAACCTTGAATAGAAATTTCTCAAATGATAAAAAGCAAATAACTGATAAACATTTAATCTTTAACATTAGCTAACAGGTAAAAGCAAAATGAAATCATAAATATTCCTTCTCATTGCAGTCAAAGTGGCTAATATCAAAATATCAAATGATAATGAAAATTGGTAAAGCTGTGGGGAAAGAGGAACCTCATTCACTGCTGATGAAATTGTGTAGTGCTGCAACTGCTACGGAAATCAGCATAGAGATTTCTTAAATCTTAAAAAGCAGAAAAATTGTGTCAGTCTGCTATACAACTCTGACAACAGAGATACTGGTATAGTCATGTTTTTCTCACATTACTCAGAAGAGCCAAGATACAGAACTAGTTGGGGTACCAACAAACAGATTCATGGATAAAGAAACTGCTACATTCAGCAACGGAATCTTACTCAGCTACACATAAAAATAAAGTCGGTGGAACTGGAAAACATTATTTTAAACCAGAAACTCCAAAATCAAATACTGACAATTTTTTGTCATACACAGATCCCAGATTATATTTTTATACATGTTGGGAGTCAACTAGAAAGTGGACCATGAAAAGGGGAAATGATTCTTAATTGAGTGTTGGGAAGGGCAATAACGAAGAAACAAACAGGATAAATGAATACACATGGCTTGGAGGAATAATACAGAGTAGTAGCAGGAGGATGGGATCCCAGAAAATTAGCAGAAGTTTGGCAGATGTGGAAAAGCATCAAGGAGAAAGCTACTATCTGAAACCCATTCATTCTCCAAACTAATTTCAAAACTATTAAAAATGAAAAATGTAAAATTTTTCATAGATGCTACTCTTCAGATGGTGTGTCCTTATCAATAGAATCTCTGTATCATTCTTCAGAAATTGCAGTTGAAATGCTTCTTTTGGTTTTGTGTAATAGTGATAGTATTGACAAGAACTCATCCATTAAAGTGGGCCTGTTCAAACTGCAGTGCTCATCAGAATGGAGAGAGTTGATAGTCAACACCAAGGAGAAAAGGGACTCCAAAATATACCACAATGGTCAATCATTTTGAACATGTCACATTAATAATAATCAGAGAATGACAAAAATTGTATTCTTTACAATAAATTTAGAGTTAACTTTTCTCTTTCCCTCTTAAAAGCTCTGTAAAGACCAAACCAGGAACACTAGGGTATTACTGAAATTGTATATTTGCTTCTGTTCAGGTTCTTTTATATTCCTTGAAATATCCAAGGGTACACTAATATTGGATAAAATTTATAACTATTTGACTAAAAAGGAATGAACAAATAAATTCATACAAACCTGCCAAATACTGATTTGAATCCTACTGACCATACAGTGTCTTTCTAGAATTTATTTGATATTCAACACATGTCCAGAATCAATCAGCATTTTTATCTAAGTCTAAAATTGTATAACTTATAATATTTTATTCCTTTTTATTAGGCAAGGTATCAGTTGCAAAGCAGTTTGGATGTTAGTTCCTTAATACGTTCAAGGTGAAGGTTTAAACTGTTCAACACTAGAATATGTGAACAGTTTCCAGTGTCCTAACTCAGTGTTTGTATTCCCCATCACTATATAACAGTCTGAACAACAAGGGACATATCTACCCTTTTACCTGTCTTGAATCTGATAATGACATACAAAAGCCCTCTGCCTACGGGCATTTGCAAATGACCTGTCGAACAAAAGAGAAATAGTTGGCTTCCTAGGCTAAGTGTTAACTAGATAGATTCTTGATTTATCCTATTAAATGGTCCCTTAGCTGCCACAGCTGAAATCAAAATCTATTTCTTTGCTTCTCAGAATAGCACTGTTTATGCAGTTTGTCTGATTTATATCTTGATTGTAATAGAAAAATCTCAGTGTCAAATGATCCTGAGAATAAGAAATAAAACTGGAAACATATCTTCATTTTGCCCACATCTTTTGTTCATTTTTCAAAAGTCCCAGTGTCAACTGCTGAAGGGTAATTCTGTCACTATTTTCTTTATTTTAGTTACTTGATTCCAGGTTGCCACAGATGTGGAGTTACTATGATGATGGGAAGGCATTGATTGTATCATTCCAAAATAGGATTGTAATAAGGAGCGAGTAAAAAGAATTCTGCAGCAAGACTATGCTTTCATTTCCCTCTTCTGGTTGTTTTAAAAGCCTTGGAGCTCACTGTGTGACCTTTGTTTGGGCACAGTTATATGGTTCCCCATTGACTGAGGCACTGTTGTATTTGCTGACTATTTTTCTACATGTGAAGTGGGGTAAGGTATAACCACACAGAAGATAGAATTGGACTCAGGTAGCATAAAAATTGAGTAAGACAGGTCCATTTGCAGACAATATGCCTTCAGTCTGGCTGTAGTTGATAATCTAGTAAAGGAAAAATGGGTCCTTGATTGAATTAAACCTGCTTTTGCACAAGCACAAAAGCTCCAAATTAAACAGCATTGTCCTTGAAACAAAAGTGGGTCTCTGAAAATAGCTAGGGATAAAAATTTTTCCAAAAACCTTCTGTGAGTGGGAAGACAGCTCTCAGAAAAGCTCACATTATTTTGAATGTATACTTGACAAAAGGTTTGTTCAAGGACAAAGGATAACTTAATGATATGAGAATGAATTTTGATCAAGCAATGAAAATAATCCTCCTTGATAAAAAAAAAACAATGTTTTATGATGAAAGTAGCTCAATGTGGTTAGCAACCCAAAGAGTAGAAATACCACGGAGAGTGTCACAGAGCAGATTTTCCCAAGGGGTATGTTTAAATTTTTCCACTTCCATTTAGCTTGGGCTTGACCAAAATTACATATGCACACAATAAATAAATAAAAATAAGTCTAAGACTGTGGGGAAAGTATGGATTTTCCAAAAAGTAAGGGAGTTGAATATTTTCTTTATAGAAAAGAACTTTTGATCATTTAGTCATTACAGTCTGTAATTACATTGAGTCCTTACAGCAAAACAATGTGTAGCTATTATTGCCATTACTATATCACATGTTCAGACCTATAATAAGATTTGTTTAGTATTTATGTTTCTACAGCTAGTAAGTGGCAATGACAAATTCTGAGCCTAGTCCATAGTCACATTCCATATATTTGCTCACTAGACAATCTGCAGAACTGTCAAGGCTGAATAGATTGGAAAATGACTCTTGGCTCTATAATACCTGAGATAAACATCTGTCTGCAGGTCACATGACATAATTATGCATTAAATTATCAGAAGCTATCAAGTTATAAAATGTGCTATAAGTATATAAATCCCAACATTTTCTCCAATATAGTTGAAAACTATTTCTTTTATTTCTTTTTAAGAGCAAGCTGTAGCATATCCAGTTTGCAAAGATTATGTCAAATGTGCATAAAGCTAAGTGAAACTATGCTAGTGTCTATTCACAAACATAGCCATGTATAATAATAATAATAATAATAATAATAATAATAATAACCTCTAGTTCCCCACAAAAATAATAGTGACTAGCAGGTGGGTTCTTACTCTCTTTCAGTTAAGGAATCAAAACATAGGACAAAAACTCATGTTAGAACAAAGTAGTGTTTATTAGTAAGACTCCTAGGACACAGGAAAGAATACCAGAGCTTAGGTGAACACAAATAAAATAATCCCAGGCTAGCTCAGAATTGAGTATAATAAAGGAGTTCTTTATTTAGGGTAACTCACACATCATAGTCCTCTGCATAAATGGGAACAGGAATGGAATCCAGTATCCAGGTATGAGAGAAAAGAGTGAGAGAGAGAGAGCAGATAGGTACACACCTTTTTTGTTCCCAAGGCCACATTCAACCTGGTCCAGCCTCTCAAAAGCCATTGGCTGAAGGAGGTTCCCCATCAGATCTGAGTCTTTTATTTGAATTGAGTATCTATACAATTAGTGATTTTCTTCCTTTAATCTATTGATCTGAAGATGTCCTTTGTCCCTTCTTGTTCAGGTATTGGTTTTCCAGTGTCTACCCATCAACATGAAATCACTGCCATAGTGTATTCTATCATGGCGTACTAGTACAGAAACAAATCCAGGGTTCTTAGAGCTAAAATCATCCTATTTTACTTAGTTGTATTAACACAGAAACAGAAACTTACTTTTGGGTAGCAATCTATATAAAGGACATGGAAGATGCAAGTTATTTCTCTCTTTGTCTCTTTCCCTCACACTTGCTATCAAGTACATTCCTTCACTGACCTACTTCTTCAGGATTCTAGTGTATACTCTTCAGCTAAGACATGTAGCCTTGTGGACTGAACAACTACCACAAACTTGGAGAGTCATTGTTGGCTAACTGGACCATAACCTATAAGCCATTAATGTATCATCTATATCTATATCTTTATCTATATCTTTTTTTTATTGAGAAAAAGAAAAAAAATTTCGGCCTCCTCCCAGCCTCCCATTTCCCTCCCCCTCGTCCCACCCTTCGCCCCCTCCCCGCACTCCTCTCCCCCTCCCTCTCCAGTCCAAAGAGCAGTCAGGGTTCCCTGCCCTGTGGAAAGTCCAAGGCCCTCCCCCCTCTGTCCATGTCTAGGAAGGTGAACATCCAAGGTGGCTAGGCTCCCACAAAGCCCGAACTTGAAGTAGGATCAAAACCCAGGGCCATTGTCCTTGGCTTCTCATCAGCCCTCATTGTTCGCCGTGTTCAGAGAGTCTGGTTTTATCCCATGCTTCTTCCGTCACAGTCCAGCTGGCCTTGGTGAGCTCCCAATAGATCAGCCACGCTGTCTCAGTGGTTGGGTGCACCCCTCGTGGTCCTGACTTCCTTGCTCATGTTCTCCCTCCTTCCGCGCCTCATTGGGAACTTGGGAGCTCAGTCCGGTGCTCCAGTGTGGGTCTCTGTGACTCTCTCCATCCATCACCAGATGAAGGTTCTATGGTGATATGCAAGATATTCGTCAGCATTGCTGTAGGATAGGGTCATTTCAGGTTCCCTATCCTCTTTATCTATATCTATATCATCTATCTATCTATCTATCTATCTATCTATCTATCTATCTATCTATCTATCTATCATCTATCTATATTCTATCAGTTCTGCTCCTCTAAAGAATTCAGTAATGAAGATTTTGGTTCCAGGAATGGATCTAAAGCAAAGGAAATATAAGAATGAATTTTTCAAGTATCTAGAATAGACTTTCCAATTTGCCAACACCTACAGTTACTGAAGCCTCTCCTACAAACTCGGAGAGTACTAAAAGCCCATGGCATGGACTATTTTGAAAACTTATGACGATAAATTCACGTGATTATCCTTATTAAACAGTTGTAAGAAGCAATGTACTTGGTGATTTTGTATATAAGACTTTTGGCAGTTTGTGTGAAAAAAATAAAGAAAATGATGCTATTGGTTAGTTACTCCTAGCATCTCCAGATAAACTGGCAAAGGTAAACAATGCACTCCCTGATAAAAATTATCCAACTTCTTGTATCTCAGAATATGCTGAAACAACAAGGAAATCAACAATAAGATGTTCAGAAACTAAAACTTTCTGACTTTGCCCTGGAAGAGAATCTTTTCTCCAGCAGTAATAGAACTCATGTTGCTGAAAATCAAAATGAAGCTCTTATTATAGGGTTGGTTGAATTGTAGCAAAAATTCAAGTTCTAGCCTCTGCTTCCATCGGTTGCTGGATAAAGGTTCTAATGATAACATTTAAGATAGTCATCAATCTGACCACAGGGGAAGGCCAGTTCAGGCACCTTCTCCACAATTGCTTAACATCTTAGCTGGGTTCATCCTTGTGGATTCCTGGAAATTTCTCTAGTGCCAGGTTTCTTGCTAATCCCATAATGGTTCCCTCAATTAAGATATCTCTTTCCTTGCTCTCCCTATCTGTCCTTACCCCATCTTGACCATTCTGTTCCCTAAAGCTCTCCTCCACTTCTCCCTTCTTGGTTCCCCCTCCCCCTCTGCTCTTCCTTCTCCCCCCACTCCCACACTACCAATAGACCTTGCCTATTTCCCCTTACCCGGGATATCCATGTATGTTTCTTTTAGGGTTCTCCTTGGTACCTAGCTTCTCTGGGATTGTGAACTATAGGCTCATTATCCCTTGCTTTACATTTAATGTCCACTTTTTAGTGAGCATATAGCATACTTGTATTTCTGGGTCTGGATTAACTCACTCTGGATGTATTTTTTCTACTGCCATCCATTTGCATTAAGATTACAAGATGCCATTGTTTTTCTAAACATTGAGTTGTACTCTATTGTGTAAATGTACCACATTTTCTTTATCCATTCTTTGGTTGAGAGGCATCTAGGTTGTTTCTAGGTTCTGGCTATTGTGAATAATGCTGCTATGAACATAGGTGAGCAAATGTCTTTATAGTATCATTGAGCATCCTTTGGGTATATGCCCAAGAGTGATATTGTTAGGTCTTCAGGTAGGTTGATTCCCAGTTTTCTGAGAAACCACCATATTGATTTCCAAAGTGACTGTGCAAATTTGCATCCCCACCAGCAACGGAGGAGTGTTCTTACTCCACATCCTCTCTGTCTTAAACTATCATTGGTGTTTTGAATCTTAGCCAAACAGACTGGTGTAAGATGATATTCCATGGTCATTTAATTTAAGGATGTTGAACATTTCCTTAAGTGTCTTTCGGTTATTTGAGATTCTTCTGCTGAGAATTATCTGTTTAGATTTGTACCCCCGTTTTTAACAGGATCATTTGGTATTTTGATGTCTAATTTCTTGAGTTCTTTATATATTTTGGAGATCAGTCCTCTGATGTGGGGTTGGTGAAGATCTTTTGCCATTCAGTAATGTTTTATTAACTGTGTCATTTGCTTTACAGAAGTTTCTCAGTTTCAGGAGGTCTCATTTATTTATTGTTGCTCTCAGTGTCTGTTCTACTGGTGTTATATTTAGGAAGTAGTCTTCTGTGCCCATGCATTCAAGGCTACTCCCCACTTTCTCTTGCATTAAGTTTAGTTTGGTTAGATATATATTGAGGTCTTTGATCCATTTGAACTTAACTACTGTGCATAGGAATAAATATGAATCTATTTGCATTCTTTTTACATGCTGACATTCAGTTAAGCCAGCACCATTTGTTGAAGATGCTTTTATTTTTCCATTGTATAATATTAGCTTCTTTGTCAGAAATCAGGTGTTCATAGTTGTGTGGAATAAACTTTAATTCGATTCCATTGGTCCACCTGTCTGTTTGCATTCAACAAAATTGTAGAATGTACACTGCTTTAACTTAGGCAATTGTCAGAACAACTTTTGGGCCTTTTACTTTTAGATGATGCTTTAGTTGTAACTTGGCCTCCACTTTAAAATCAAAAGTCATACGTTGAGAATCCCTCTCACACTTGTTCTCTTACTGTTGGTGTTTCATAAGCTGTCAGCAGACACCATGTAGTTTCTAACTCATTCGGTTACAGATTTTTCAATACTCCACATAGAGTGTGTTCTTGTCAATATTTCTCTTGAAATACCTGCATTTAGCTCATAAAACAAGCAAACTAAAGCTTTCTAGATGTCATCAAACGTGTTCTTAAGTGAATCTAATTTCTGACTTCAGGATAAAGCATTAACGTTAGCTTTCATCTCAAGTATCCTTGCTTGCTGGCCCGCTCTCTAATGGTATCTGTATCTGAGACGTTATGTATAAGTAATATTGGGTCTTATATTTCTGATGATGCCCCCAGATTCTTTACAGTGTCCAATAAAGGAAAGGACATGGTCCTTGTGAAGCTGAAAAACTTGCTCATCTATTCAACCATGTTCCATCGGTGAATGTTTCTGGTGTGGTTTGGGACTGTAGTTTGAAACTGATCTCTCCCAAAAGACTACAACTGTAAAGAATTGGGAGTCACAATAGGCACATTTAGTGTATTATAGTGCTACAATAAGCAGTTTCCTATGAAACTCACAGACTCAAATTTGCAGTTCAGCTTACTGCACACTGTGAGAACAGCAGCCCTGCAGTGTTACTGTGGAAAAGCTTGGGAAAACCCAAGACAGTGCACAGAGTAAATATCTTGAATATACTGAGTAGCAATTCATGGAAATTACTAATTATGCTGTAGTCCTTAGTTAGGGTACATACTAAAGTAAACTTTTCTAATTGTTGTTACTTTTCAAGTGGTTTTCTTTGCTTTGTTGTTTTATATGTGAGCCTAGAATATAGTTATATATAAACTTTTAAAAATTGGTTAATTATATATTTTTGTGGTATACAGTGTGGTTTTGATATTTGCTTACAGTGATAATAACTAAATCAAGCTAATTAGGATACATATAGTACATCACAAATTGTTCATATTGAAAAAAAACTTTCAAATTTGCTCTAAAGGAAAGTTTCCAGTAAATAATATATTGCTACTAACTATCATAAAAGAAATCGCTTACTTTTCTGGTCTCCCTTAACTTCTGGTGACCAGCATCCACTCTAGTGAATTCTCTTTTGCAGTATCCCCCAAAATAAAATCATATACTTTGACTGTGTCTGGCTTATTTTACTTAGGACAGTGTCCTTCAAGTTCACCTTTGCTGTCACAAATGGCAGATGAAAATATTGCCTTCTTTTTATTTATTTGTTAAATTTGTTCTTTTGTATTTTCATACTTGTCTATGATGCATACTATTTATTCTGGCCCAACCTTCCATTTTTCCCCTTGTGTCTATCACCTTTGTCCTTCCTGCCATCACTTTTCCCTTCTCATAAGTATTTGTTTTGTTTAATGAGTTTAACCAGGTCCATCTATATCACCTTCATCTTGGAACTCTCAATCAGAGCTTGGTTGGCTCACCAACCTTTTTAAAAATTTTTATGGTGACTAAATTTGTTCTTTGGCATTTTTACACATGAGCACAGTGTATATTGACCACTCCTATCCCTCATTCTCTTGTATCTCTCTTTCACTGGCATCTACCTGTCCTCCTTCCCATAAATATCTCTTGCATATTTATAGCTTTTTATTGTATTTTGTGATATGCTGGATTTAAGGACTATGTGCCTATGGTCTTGACCTATGTGCTAGACTTTAATAGGCTGAGTGGAAGTCAGTGATTCCTTCTATTCTAGGATCTATAAATAGCCAATACTTGACTAGTTAAATGTTAGGCCCTTTGAACCCATTGCCCTTCTGAGATTGATTATTGACATGGCCAGTATTGTGTGGACACAGTAAAGGAAACCACAGTTTTTGCAAGATGATTACAATAGTCTTATTAAATCTAAAGAAGTGTACATTGTAGCTATCTTCCAGCTATTACTTATTTCCTATGTTCTCTTCCTTAATGTTCCCTGACCTTTTGTGTGGGTGGCATAAATAGCTTCTTCTTTAAAAAAAATTATTTCTAAGGTCTATATCACAAAGTGTTAAACCTGTGTTTCTGGGTATTTTAGTTTCATTTTGGCTTGAATATGGTATGAGAAGAGGACCTAATTTATTCTTCTGTATATCAGTTTCTGTTTCTTCTAAAACTGTCTGAGTGATGTAATTTTCTCATTCTGTATTCTTAGCATCTTTACTGAAAAGCAGTTGGTCACAGATTTATTTACTGGGCTTCCGAGGCTGTTCCCTGGACGGTAGACAATTACTGTTTTAATTGTACATGCTACTTAGATAAGACACCAATGTTTTGTCATGTTCTCTGAGGAGATGCTCCAGTGAAGTTACAGGCTCAGTTTTGAATTCCTAATGTTGGAAATGAACATTGTGACATACTCCTTAAAATGTTGGAAAATATTAATTAAAAAGAATCAAATACGTATTTGTTTTGGAAATTTATTGGTGATCTCTTTTTATTGATTTTTATTGAGGTCTACGTTTTTCTGTGTTTCCCTCATTGCCTCTCTCCTCCCCTTCAACCCTCCCCCAAGATCCCCATGCTCCCTATTTACTCAGGGAGTAAATTGTCTTTTTCTACTTCCCATGTTTATTAGGTCTATGTATGTCTCTCTTAGGATCCTCATTGTTGTCTAGCTTCCCCCCTCCCTCTCAAGAGTGAAGAGCAGTCCAGATTCCCTGCCCTGTGGGAAGTCCAAGGTCCTCCCACTTCTATCCAGGACCAGGAAGGTGAGCATCCAAACAGGCTAGGCTCCCACAAAGCCAGTTCATGTATTAGAATCGAAACCTAGTGCCATTGTCCTTGGCTTCTTATCAGACTTCATTGTCCGCCACATTCAGAAAGTCCGGTTTCATCCCATGCTTATTCGTCCCAGTCCCGCTGGCCTTGGTGAGCTCCCAATAGATCAGTTCCACTTCACAGTGGGTGGGTGCATCCCTCGTGGTCCTGACTTCCTTGCTCATGTTCTCCCTCCTTCTGCTCCTCATTTGGATCTTAAGAGGTCAGTCCAGTGCTCCAATTTGGATCTCTGTCTCTATCTCGATCCATTGCCAGATGAAGGTTCTAAGGTGATATGCAGGATATTCATCAGTATGGCTATAGAATCGGGTCATTTCAAGTTCCCTCTCCTTAGTTGCTCAAGGTACTATCTGGGGACATCTCCCTGGACACCTGCGAGCCCCTCTAGAGTCAAGTCTCTTGCCAGCCCTAAGATGGCTCCCTTAATTACGATATATATTTCTCTGCTCCCGTGTCCATCCTTCCTTTATCCCAACCATCCCATTCCCCCAAGCTCCCCCATTCTCCCCTTCTCACGTTTCTCACCCCATTTCCCCTTGGCCCCATGCCACCTCACCCCCAAGTTCCCAAGTTTTGCCCTACAATCTTGTCTACTTCCCATATCCAGGCGGATGACTATGTGTTTTTCTTTGGGTTCACCTTCTTATTTAGCTTCTCTAGGATCACAAATTATATGCTCAATGTCCTTTATTTATGGCTAGAAACCAATTATGAGTACTTGTGCAACCACTTTGGAAATCAGTGTGGCGATTTCTCAGGAAATTCGGGATCAACCTACCCCAAGATCCAGTAATACCACTCTTGGGAATATACCCAAGAGATGCCCTATCATATGACAAAAGCATTTGTTCAACTATGTTCATAGCAGTATTATTTGTAATAGCCAGAACCTGGAAACAACCTAGTTGCCCTTCAATGGAAGAATGGATGAAGAAAGTGTGGAATATATACATATTAGAGTACTACTCAGCGGTAAAAAACAATGACTTCGCGAATTTTGCATGCAAATGAATGGAAATAAAAAACACTATCCTGAGTGAGGTATACCATATCCATAATTCTTAACTGGTACGAGATTGTCTTGCTGCTTCAGGACTGTGGTGAGGATAGTTGGAAAAGCACATTCCATTGGGAAGAGTGAGACTCCTGAAAAACATGTGGGTCACATCTGCTTAAGGTTAAGTTGAGCAAACATGAACTCTGTTGTCCTTGTCAGCAATTCAGACTAACATGACTTTCCTTGTTGCTGTCAGCTATCAGTGTGAATACTCACTCAGACATTTACCACCTGTTTGAAATTATTCACTTTTGGTGTGATATTAGTTAAAATTATTCTTCTGTTGAACACAAGAATTTTTTTTCAGTAGGAAAAGATTTTTTTAATAGTTTTATTTTTTGAGATTATAATTGCATCCTTTTTCCCTTCCTTTTCTCCTTCCAAACCCTCCCATGTACCAACCCCCATTGCTCTCTTTCAAATTTATGGTCTTTTTCTGTAATTGTTGTTACACACCTGCATGTGCCTGTGAACACACATGAACACAGCCTACTCAGTCTGAATAATGCTACTGGTATGTATGGTTTCAGGGCTGAGCATTTGGTTTTCTTTTTTTTCGCTAGTCTGAAGGTGTGTTCTTCCCCAGGGAAGGCGATTTCTTCCACTCTCCGCATTCCTTAGTAACCCCTTGTTCTTGGTGAGGGGTCCAAGTCTCCTGGGCTAAGGAAGAAATTATTTAGCAAAAGACTCACTAGAGTAGAGTTTGGGAAATCTTTCACATTTGTAGAGAGGAGAGATTGGCAATCCATCCACATGGTAAATTGGTGTAAATTTCAAAGACATTTTGGTCATGTAACAGAGAACTAGAGGCTGTTGGAGGTCACCTGCTATAGTATCTAATAAATATGTCCTTAACTCACTATATAAATCACTATAAATCTCTGTGTAAAAGTAAAAACTTAAGACATACTCATGACGAGATCCTTTGGGAACACATAATAAAATGTGAAACTCCAGAAGTAAGCAGACATTTTGGAGAAAGCCCCATATTTTAAAAGGTATAATACGCAATGATATCTCTAAGAACTTAAAGTACAACATTATCTCACTGACATCATGATCAGTTAGCTAATTGAATATCAAACTATGTTTGTACAACCAAATTCTTGCAAAAACTCGGTCTCTTTCCTCATTCCCATACATTATTGCTTTTTTTTTTCTTTTTATTTCCGAGGTCTCATAGAAAGCATAGCTTCTCAAAACTTCTATTTCAAGTTCTACTATGAATTACTCAGATTTTAGAAAATGAGTTTAAAGACATCTTCCTCATAAATTTATAAGTATTCACTGAAGTAAAATATAGGAACGTACCAATATATAAAATTTAAAGAGCTATAAAATACAGCTTTTAATATTTAAACAGCATTTTATAACGTCTTTTAAAGAAAGAATAAAATAATAAAGAAAATAGAGATTCCTGTTCCAGTCAACAAGTTTGACTGTGGACAGTACAAGTAAAAGTAGTCTCAGTGGTTTTTTTAATTACTTCTTTGAGCAAGTCTCCATTTAATGCACACTGGAACTAGGACTCGGTTTTTACATAATCATCACAGAAGACTTTATCTTTTCCAGTACTGTCTGTTTGATAAGGTATAAAGTCTGTATCCCTAGACCAGGCAATGTGATGACAGACTTGAGAAAGTCCTGGATCCCTTGGCTTTCAGGTCATCTTTTATAATACTCTCTGATGAGTTACCCACTATTCACAAAGATGGACAAAAAACATTTAAAACACATCCTTGGATTAGTCTATCTTTGTTCATTGGGTTGTCATGGTAAGACCTGAACTATTTTAGAAGGTATCAAATATAAATAATGGGTTGAAGTTCTTCATTTTATGGCAACATCAATTTAGGGTGATTTAAGGCTCTAATAGAGTGATGCTTGACTTGCCAAACTTTTTCTTGCTGTTACTTACCTCAATTCTTTCAGTTCTGCTGCTCTGAGGTCTTTTTATATGAGTTGACAGCATGTTACTGTACCTCACATACTGAATCTGTATGTTCTCTTAAACTTTCAATGCAAATCTTATTTTTGTTTCTCTTTCTCTTTCTTTCTTTCTTTCTTTCTTTCTTTCTTTCTTTCTTTCTTTCTTTCTTTCTTTCTTTCTTTCTTTCTTCTTTGAGACAGGGTTTATCTGTATAACACACCTACCTATCCTAGAACTTGCTTTGTAGGCTACTAGGCTGACCTTAAACTCACTGAGATATGCCTGCCTCTTCCTCCCAAGCACTGGGATTAAAGGTGTACACCACCACCTCCTGACTTCCCAAATCTTATTTTTAAATTCTCTAGCATCTTGTAGATTGCTTCAAATCATCCCATCTCTTTTCTTTTTGAAAAAGCTAGAAAAGATTCAGACAGGCAAGAGGTTGATATGCTCTCAGTAAACCTTCATGCCCTAAGTTTGGATTCTTAAACTTCAACCTGCTCCCACTCCTTCCTACCCAACCTCCGTATACTCCTCTGAGACCCTGCTTCTACCTTCAGAAGGTATATTCTGCTCAGGTGTAGGCCATGCCAGTTGAAAGATTAGGTAGGTGAATTCAGGCAAATACTGTTGGACCTGAGGCAATGATCAGCCATCAGAACTCCAGCTCCCTCCCTACTCTAGCAAAGACTACCTACTGGACAAAAGACCACACCAACTTCCAGACCTATAGATATGTGACTTGTAGACCTCCTTCAATCTCTCAGTGCACCTGAAAAATATTCTACACACACATCACTCGCCTGCTCACCACCATGTTCAACTACCCAAATCAGGTAGGGACCCACTGCTGGATGAAAGACCACACTGGCCTCCAGAAGTCCAGAGCTTGGGGGAGTGGGATGGTTGAGACGGAGGAAGGGCGGATATGGGAGCAGGGAAGAAGATAATTAAGAAAGCCGTTTTAGGGTTGGCTAGAGACATGGCTCTAGAGGGGATCCCAGGTATCCACGGGGATGTCCCCAGCTAGGTCCTTGGGCAGTAGAGGAGAGGGCTCCTGAACAGGCCTTGTACTATAGTCACACTGATGAATATCTCGAATATCATCATAGAACCTGCATCCAGCGATGGATGGTGACAGAGTTAAAAACCCATTCAGACCCAGAAAGACAATTATCATTATGTACTCACTCATAAGTTGTTTTTTAAACATAAAACAAAGGAAACCAACCTATAAATCACAATCCCAGAAAACCTAGACACCAACGAGGACCCTAAGAGAGACATGCAGAGAATTAATCTACATGGGAAGTAGAAAAAGAAAAGATCTGAGTAAATCAGGAGCACGGGGACCATGGAAAAGGGTTGACTGGGTGGGGAGAGACAGGGAGGGAAGCAGAAAACAGTGCATAGCTCAATAAAATCAATAAAAAAATGACATCATAAAATTTGCAGACAAATTTGGATGCAGACGGACAGAACTAGAAAAAATTATTCTTTATTGAGGTAACCAAGACCCAGAATTATAAATGGTTTATATTCACTTATATGTGAATATCATCCATTAAATAAATGATAACTAATGAATAATCAAACAACCAGACAGGTTAGGCATAGAAGAAGAGAGAAATGGGAACAAATGAACGATAGAATAAATTTTATGAGTAGACTGGACTAGAGGAGAATATAAGAACAAGGGATCAGGTAAGAAGGGAGAGGGTAGATGGGATTGAGGAATGATATAAGAGGAGACGAGACTGAATTCAAGGGTATCTAAGGTGTAGCATGTAAACCTAGTACAAGTGAATCTTCCTATAATATTTTATGGTGATCCTAATTACTTCTCCAAATAGTGAAGGAGATGGAACTCCAACTAGGCATCTTTTTGTCACCAAAGATTTGAGTACATGGACTGGATTTAATCCAATAGTTACTAACAGATGACTGATATGACTTAAGGCCCACTCAACAATATGAAACCTATACTCAATACTGCTTGAATAGCCAAGAACCAGAGACTAGATTGCCCAGGAACGTAGGGGAAAATCAAATACTAAAAACTCACAGAGACTGAAGCAATATGTATAGGGCCTACAGAGGTCTGTACTAGGTCCTATGTATAAAAACTGAATCTTCAGTTTGTACTTTCACAGGACTCCTAAGCATAAATGACTAGGTCTATGATCTGCTGCATTTTCTTTATTTTTTTTTTTTATTTTTCTGTTGACTTCTGTTGTCCAAATTCTATATTTTTTGTTTTACATTATTACATTGAACTGGGAGAATTAGAGGGAGGGAAATCTTTATTCAGATTATATTTTATGATACTAGAATCAATGTTTAGTAAAAAAGGAAAAAATTTAAAATGTCAGAGGTTCTGCAAAGCACTAATTTAAGCATTACATTTGAATAATAAAAAACATCAAACAAACATAAGTAAATAAACAATTTAATTAGTAAGCCGTGAATTGAGAGAGACTAAGAAGGTGCATGGAAAAGGTTGGAAGGAAAAAGGACATTGGGAAAACAATGTAATTATATTATTTTCAAACGATAAAAAACTAAAATGTAAACTTAAACATAAATAAAAGAAGTTAAATGGTATTAAAGTATAATAAGATTAAAAAATACCCATACTATACTTCAGAAACTAGCTAATAAAAGCCTCAGTTATAGGAAAAATTTACTTCTTTTCAAGTTTTTGATTACTGAGGGTACACAGATATTCCAATATGACAGGTCATTGCCAATACTCTTGGGTAGCTTACAGAACTTGGAGATTAGATCCTATTGCAGAAGATACAAGAAGCATGAGTCATATAACATAGAGAAATTAAGGTGGTACTTACCTGAAAGGTTTATTCCTAGTGGCTAGCTTTCATAGTGTTAGGTGGTGACATACATGCTACAGCAGAGAAGAAATTATCATTCTTACCAGTTATGAGTCCTGTGAACTATACCATTGCTTGTTTGGTAAGACATGCCCGCCGGTGCAACAATGCCACAAATGATACGGTAGTAACCGACAACTTTAGGATTAGATTCACGGTTTACTCAACAAGATGAAACCTATACTTGTCATCATTATCTGGACCAAAAAAACTACAGTTAGATAAGTAATAGGTCCTAGAAAATAATGTACCACTATTATTCTGACATTTAGACATAGTATTAAACTAACTCCTAAAGATTATTTGTTACTGCCATTAGCATTCATCTGAGAAGATTTTTTTTGCAGAGACCCACATGATGCAGACAATGAGGAACTATGGAATTGTCAACCTTAAACGGGACTTCTATCATAGCACTCCTTCAAGACACAGGGATCATTGTGGAAAATGTTATGAAAATATTTTAAGAGCCAGAATGAGAGGGTGAGTAACAGAGAATAGTATTTACACAAAAGAGGAAAAGTTTATATATGAACTCACAGTAGTTTGACAGCACACACAATACTTGCACATGTTCAATCCAGATGAAACACAAATGTGGGGAAAGGATGTGGGTACAAAGTCCCACCTGCCAGTGAGGAATTACTGGCAACTGGGGGCTTTGGAGAACAAGGACAGTCACTTAAGATTGTGGACCCTGTTGATTTGCCATACCAGAAGTTCACACATCATTTATTTGGACTTAATGTGCATTAAAAAAATCAAAAGTGGTGGCATATAATTGGTTGGGTAAATAAATGAGTATGTGTGTGGAAGTGTTAGTGAGAAGGGGCTGGACATATTCAAAATATGTGATTGAAATTCTCATGGGAAGTAGAGAAAGACTAGATCTCCTGAGTAAATTGAGAGCATGGATACCATGGGAGAAGGCTGAAGGAGAGGGGAGAGGAAGGGAAGGAAGCAGAAAAAAATGTATAGCTCAATGAAATTAATCAATTAAAAAAAAGAAATTCTCAAAGACAAATAAATATAATAGCTATAATAAAACCTTTTACATTATCTCTTTACTGCAGGTCTCATACATTAATATCTAGAATTCCATTAATAAGGATAGTATTTATCCTTATTATTTATCAAAATTGTATTTCAAATCAAATGCTTTGAATATAATACATATTTAGTTCACTTTATGTAAAAATGAATGAGCAGTTTTAGATCTGTTCTTAAGTGTTGGACTTTGAATGAAGTATATATGAAAAAGTGTGGATAATATATCAGGCAAAGAGTAGAGAGGAATTTGGGTCACTGAGTTGCTGTTTTACACATTTCCCAATTCAAGAAGGTCACCTTAACCAGTACTGCATTTCTGAAGACACTCTTTTGAAAGTTGATCTATTTTTTAACCGAATTATTAAAAATTCAGGATATAAAACAAAGTCTATTTATTATCTAGGTCAGCCTGACCTACCGTACAAATCTGGCTTTGGCTAGCATGTAGAATTTATCTTTCTATTTGAGATCATTATAGACATTGTTGTTACATTATTCTTACAATAACAGACAGAATACTCCTCAGGATCAACTTGACTGCTATCTGAAGGTTACATTGACACAGTACACACTAGAGCTTTCCATGTTTTAGTAAATAAGATTTGATTTCACAATGAACTAAAGAAAGTTTACTAAAGATTCCAGTTACAAAATTTGTCAAAACAGATGTAAATTTAACTTTTTGCATGTCTAGTTAAGGGTTTTAAATATTGCATTATCAAATTGCTTTCCTTTAAACTACTACCTTTTTTTTATTTATCTAATAATTTAAAAATCATCTCCAACAAAAGAAAGTAAAAATGACATTCTTCTTCATATGCTTTTCAGCCAAGGGTCTGTTTTAATGTTTTAATGCCCTATAACATGAATGGTATGGTACACATTCTTGTGATGTTTTTATTAAAGAAAAAGTGACTTTTTGAAAGAGTGTTGACTAATTGAACCCATTAAACACTATTATCATCATGAATAATTTAGCTAAATTAAATTTCTGGGTTTCTAGTATTCTCTCGAAAACTGTGGTTAATTTCTCAAATATATTTTCATGGTAGGCTGTGGGATAGTCTATTAACGCTATCTTACAGGATTAATAAGTGATAACAAAAATACATTCTATTCTTGACATTGGCTATTCTTTTCTCAGTCTCTACCTAGGGACTTACTGTGTGATGCCAGACTCCTTTGCTCAGCTCTTGACTATTTGTGTTTGGATATTTTTTAAACACATTTTTGTTCATGAGAAATGTTACCATGGGTAATAAGCTCATTTGTGGTACAACAACTTTTTACATATCTTTTTATTCTCATTTTTACATAACATAAACACACTAATTAAAATAGAAAAAAAACAAAAAAAAGGCACTAAAACTACTCATGGCTAGAGTGAGCAGCACTGTCTGTTCTTCTAGCAGTCCTGTGTTCAGGTTCCCTGCATCCACACTGCAGCTCACAATCACCTGTAACTCCAGTCCCAAAGTACCTGGTGCAGTCTTTTGGCCTTTATAGGCAGTCCCTGCATGTGATGTATAGACATATATTCAGGCAAACAATCATGTACATATGTAAAATAAAAATAAAGAAAAATTATAAAAAACAAACTTTAATAAAGGAGGGCATAAAAACAGCCCACTTCCTAGGAATTACTTTAGTTGTTTTGATGTTGATGTAGAGGATGAGAAGTAAGAGTAGAAATGAAACACTTCTGTGATCAAAAAATTCAGGTCAGGTCAAATAAAAGAGATTTTGAACTATGAATCTTGCCAAAATCAAGAAAAAGAAACTGCAATAAAACTGACAATATTGATGAACTTTAAATCTCTGCTCCTTAACAAAGCAAAAGTCCTACCACTAATTTTCTAAAAATACAAGTTATAATTTTTTTGCCAACTTCATTATCTAAATTTTTTGCTAGTCAGATATGCTTATTAAATTTGTGCTTTACCTAAGTATAATACTTAATAGTTAACTATTTTGCTTCATTGTCAATCTCGTTATACAGTAGTAAGAACATGTTTCATGCCAATAGTTTATTAATTTTTTACAATTCTAAACACGAGTCAATGATTTCCATTGTTCTTTGGGCATGCCTGTGGTGTGGAGAACAGTTTTGATGGTAGTTTTTCTAAAATCACATGCGCAGACAAGATACTTTTGGAGTGTCAACTTCAAGGCAGAACATTTTATCTCTTTAGCTGTCATCATGGTTGACCAGGCTCCTTTGACTAAGTAAGTAATATAGACATTCACAGCAACAATTTTGGAGAATTGTTGCGCCGCTTTTCTCCAGGGAGAACAAATGTCTACACATCTCTGTTAGGACAATTAACTACAAAAAAGATTCCACCAAAGGTTAACTTTGTTTTAAAATGTTTTTTTTATTAGACTTATAATATATGGAGGAAGGATTTTATTTTCTGTGCATGGATGACTCAAAGTAAGCACCTTCATTGGAAAGTCTGCCACATTGTAGCTGGCAGCAAACAAGATCTGTACCCCTAAACCTTCTGCTGGACTTACAGGAAGAAAAGTCTCCTCTCCATAGGTCTTTGCAGCTCTCATAAGTTTCAGGAGCTTCTAGAGTTTTGTAAATTTCATTTAATTTTTTAGTTTTATCAATCCAGTCCTCTTTTCAAAGGAGAATGCTTTATTTTATCTTGTAGTTAATATTTACATAACAAGGTCTACATAAAGATATATATATATATATGATATAAATATATATATATATATATATTTATAATGCTAGACTTCTGTTTTATTTATTGTCTTTAATAATATTAATTCATTCATAATATATATTAATATTTTATGATTTTTATTTTTGAAAGTAGATTATTTTCTCATACAGTATATGCTATTTATATTTTCCTAGTTTCCTATACCTCCTCTCAACCCAGTTCCTCCTCCCCTATGCTCCCTCCCTTCTGCATTCTCCCCCTTTCTTTCTCTCATTAGAAAAGAGATAATAACAAAATAAGCATTAGTTTTTGTGTTATCTAAGAGTTAATACCCACATATGATAAAATATGATATGATGAGGCAAATATTATCATATTGAAGTTTGACTTGGCAAACCAAAAGGAGGAAAAGATTCCCAAGAGTAGGCACAGGGGGCAGAGATTCACTTGTTTATACAGACAGGAGTTCCACAAAAATACTAAGAAGAGGAAATGTTGAAGGCCTGTGGAGGCCATGTGGTTGCTTCTTCTTTCTCTGTGAACCTACACGAGTCTTGCTTGCTTGATAAATAGAGTATTCTCCTGGTGTCTTCCAACTACACTGAATCTTACACTATTTCTGCTTCTTCTACCATGGGAAACCCTGAGCTCTGAGGGAAGGGATTTGATGGGGACCTCCAATTTAGACTGTCCTCTTTACACATGATTTCTGGATATGGGTCCCTGAATTTATTCCCATCTGCTTCCAGAGCAGAACTCTCTAATGATGGCTGGATAACACACTGATCTACGAGTCTATCAGAATTTATTTTTAGGACTCATTTTATTGATTTTGTTCTTAGATCAGTAGTGTTTGGTATTACCCTAATTATCTTACCTATCTAGTCTAGTTCTTGCCTATGCAAGCAGTATCCAATGTGGGTTCCTTCTTGTAGAAATGGACTCAGAACAAATGAGAAATTGCTTGGCAAATCCCTGCCCACATTTTGTGCCACCATTACCTTGACACATTTTTTTTTGTTGTTGTTTTTTTTTTTTTTTTTTAAGTTTTTTCGAGACAGGGTTTCTCTGTAGCTTTGGAGCCTGTCCTGGCACTAGCTCTTGTAGACCAGGCTGGTCTCGAACTCCCAGAGATCCGCCTGCCTCTGCCTCCCGAGTGCTGGGATTAAAGGCGTGCGCCACCACCGCCCGGCTACCTTGACACATTTTGCCTGTAGGACAGGTAATGGTCAAAGGTTTTTGTGTCTGGTTTGGTGTCCCTGTTTTCTGTCAGTGGCCTTCAGAGTACTTTCTGTCACTAGAGAGTAGAAGTTAGCTCTGAAAACTCCATGTGGGCAACAGCTCAACTCCTCCAATTTGAATGAGTTGTGTAGGTGTTATCCTTGTCATTGAGGCCCTGCTGTCTGAAGTAGAAAGGCCTCTTGTTCGTTTCCCAGCTACCCAGACTCAACAAATAATCACACAGAAACCATATTAATTAAATCACCAATTGGCCTATTAGCTCTAGTTTCTTATTGGCTAGCTCTTACAAATTAATTCAACCCATTTTCATTATTTTATATTTAACCACAAGGTTTGTAGCCTACTGGCAAGATTCTGGCATATCTGTCACCAATGGTGGCTTCTTTTTACTCCACCTCCCTTCTCCTAGCATTCAGTTTAGTTTTCTCCTCCTAGCTGTAGTACCCTATCAGGCCAAACAAATTTCTTTATTAACCAATGGTATTCAGAGCATACAGAGGGAATCCCACATCACCTCCCCTTCTCTATTTAAATAAAAAGGAAGGTTTTAACTTTAACATAGTAAAATTGCATAAAACAGTTATCAAGCAAGAGTTACAATTATAATATTTATATCTATTTTATCTTTTATCATAACTAAGGAAAACTATATTTTTACTATCTATTCTTTTTTAATATTTATTTATTATGTATACAATATTCTGTCTGTATGTAGGCCAGAAGAGGGCACCAGACCTCATTACAGATGGTTGTGAGCCACCATGTGGTTGCCGGGAATTGAACTCGGGACCTTTGGAAGAGCAGGCAATGCTCTTAACCACTGATCCATCTCTCCAGCCCTTACTATCTATTCTTCAACTCCATCAAAGACTCCAAAAGGATATATTACCTAAGTAAACAGGAAGTACATCCAAAACTCTACAATTACAGAGACTTCCTGTTGCCTGGATAGTCACCCAAAGTTCTTCTGTATCATTGGGGCATTCATGCTCAGTCTACCAGCCCATAGTATCCAGCAAACTTTTCCACAAAGCAGAAAGTTTCAAAGATAGATCCACCTGTATTCACAGTTTGTCAGTCACCTTTTTCTGTGTAATGCAGAATGTCTGGCAGACTCTTTCATGAAGCAGGAACCATAAGGGCGATCTCGTCTCTAGGCGAGTTCAGCAGTCATCTCTCTGTGGGTGCTGCATGTCCAGTTCACACAGCATACCAGTAAGCAGTCTAGGCAAGAGCAGTTTCTTGCCCAAATGGCTTGCAAACTTCATAAGGAGCCTCTTCAGTGCCCATCTTTAAATGAGCTGCACAATTACAATACCTTAATCAAGAGCAGAAATATACAAGTAACAAAAATTGACCTTAAATTTGTATAAAAAAACAAAGACTCATGCCAATGCAAATCTCTATAGCACATCTCCCTTTACATGTAAACAAACCTTTATAAACAATATTTGGGAATATGGGCATAGTTCTCTCCAAACTGCTTCCTGCTTTTTGTTGAGCCAAGTAATTTTTGGGGGTGTTCATGGTGACCTTTTGGGGGATCTTGGTCCTTCAAACCACATTGGTTTAGAAGGATTCCACAGGTTCTCATCCTCTGTGGCAGAACCTCTTTTCCAAAGCAACTTAGACCTACATTTTGAAGACAAGAAATCTTTAAAATATCTGTGCTGTTTTAGCTCAGCAGCCCATACAATAAAATGTCTCTCTGTACTTTCTTCATTCACAGTCAAAAAATTCAAAGAAAACACAATAATATTCATAATCTAGACTCTGTATATTTTCCATCTTTACATGGCTTATTATTTTTTACTCTATTACTTTTTAATATTTATTTTATTATCTTTACTCCTATAATCTATGACTATCTGTACTCTGTCTCTATAAGGACTTTGTTTTATATTTTTTAAAACATTTACTTCCTTTGATAACTTTACTCATTTTCCTCTCTCTTCCAAGCCTACGTACATTTATCCAATGCTGTGATTCATTTAGAGGTCTTTTGTGTCTGAATCTGTCCTATTTTGTCTGTAATACTTTTCTGACCAGAAGTGCTTTTTAAAAAAAGATAAGTGGGCCTGGCTAGCGAAAAATGTGGACCTGCATGCTTGTTCTCTGCAGTCCAACATGGTGGTAGGGTGTCATGGCAAGTATTTCTTTCATTTGCTTGAATTTTTCTGCTGATATAAATCAATTAAGAATTCAGTAAGTTTCTTATCTGTTTCATGCCTGTAAACAATAGGATTGATTAGCCCAAACAAAGATACATATGAGTTATGCCTCCATAAAATTTACTTTGCCTAGGTCAAACATCATGAATCAGGTTATTATAGATGTTATTTTGTTTGTGTTGATCATGATGATAACTGAGATCACTTTGCCATTGGTGATTCAGTGTAACCATCACAATGCTTTTCATCTGACTATTAGATAATGACAAACTGGTACATTATACACTATGAAATACTGAAGCAATAAACTGTGCAGAAAATGGATTTAACTAGAGAAGGTCATTTATGTCAGAATGTAGTCCAAGAATACATTTCTGCAAACAGAATTCTGAGTGCCTTGTGAGAAAACTACAAAACCAAGACAAGAACATTGTGATGTCGGTTTGTAGTAAAATGGAATTCTTGGAATACACTTTCTTGCCACTCCAAGGTGTAGCCGATAGGAGCGAGTTTACTTTGCGATTGTTAGTTTATATGCCTCTACGGAAAAATACAATTTTGCCACATGTGGCTTGTCCTTGTGATTGTACCCTTTGTTCTTGCTAATCTTCCTAACCCTCAGCTTATACATTGTCTCATACTCTGAATAAAGGTGGCTATTGCATCGGAAGTTAGTCTGCCTCATTTTTAGGCTCCATTCTCCCAGGTTCAACCATCAATTAGTACAGTAAATAAGCAGCACCTGGACAAGGCTCTGAAGTCAGCTCTGAGATAAGAGAGAGTGACCCTCAGAGAATGAGGTGAGTGAGCATAATGGGACGGAACCCACGGAAGGCATTGGCTTCTATAGAGTTTATAAATCATTTTTTGAAGAAGAGAGGAGCACAAGTAACAACTATAGATCTCTTGCAAATTGTTTATGATTATAATCCCTGATTTCCAAAAAGAAATTTAGATAAAGAAGCAAGGGATAGAGTATGAAAGAATATTGAAAAGACATGTAAATGATAGGGAATGATTCCTGTTTAATTTGGGGTAATTGATTCAGGCTGTCATTAAAGTACTATAGCTAAAGAGGATATTAATGATAAGGAAGAGATAAATAATTCATTGAAGGAATATAAACTGGATAATCATACCTTAAAATTGGTAAATAGAGGCAAAAAGAGATTTTTCCCCATTCAGGCAAAATTGAAAGAAAACCCAGCACCACTGATGGTGATGCCAGTGACAGTTCCCTCAGCTTCCTTACAGAAGCCTCCTTTAGATACAGATCCTCCATTGCCTGAAAATGACCCTGAAACTCGGGGTGAAGAATTTATTAATTAATTTTTTCTTGAATCTCCTCCTTTTTTTGATGAGGACTTAAGAAGCCTTCTAAAAAACTAAATTTTTAACCTAGACAAGCTAGGTAATGGCAGATAAAATGGATTTGTTTATAGATAATTGTGAACTAACCATCCTATTTAAATTCATAGAAAGAGAGGGAACATTGGAAAGTTCTAACATATTATCTTGAGAAACAAAGAATAACTGAAGCGAACTGAAACCAGAATAAAATAGGCATTTATGCATCATTTGCATCCTTCACTGCCTTTTTACTTACTTTTTTTCCCCACTAAATTGTCTCCTACAGATAGTATAGCACATGAGGAAAAAACTCTGTAATGAATTTATTTTCACCATAAGGCCCAGAAAATACTATCTACTTGTCTTACTCTTTTTTCTTAATTAATTAATCAGGGGGACGATCCAGTAACAATCATTATATTGATTTGATCTTTGATGTATTATAATATCCTTAGTTATTTATCAGTTTTTAAGATTGTTATAGAATCTTGTACATTTCCAAATTTTATTTTCAGACTATTATGGAAGGATAGGACATCATCACCCATCTGGCAAGCTATGGGATTTTCTCATATGAACTGAACAACCAGATACTTATTTTATTGATGGTGAATGTAATGCATTCATGGTCCAGGTATCTATCAATATGTTAATGCTATTTTATCTCAGTCTTGATTAATCTGTTATATCACTTCAGCCTACTACTATTGCTCTTCATTGTTCCAGAGAGGTAGAAGGTAAGTTCCTGTTGCTGGAGACACCATGTTCTTCAGACATAGGACCCAGAGGCACCTAAGATAGAATGTCAGAATGGCAAATGACAACAAACATTCTTGAAGATTACTATTCATGGTACCAATAGGCACAATGAAAGCTTTCAAATGAGTAAAACAGTCAACAGTCTTTATTTATATTATTCTCTATATACTTACTTATTAATATTTTTCCACAGTTTTACCATTATGTAAAGACTTTTTTTGTTTGTTTTTTTTTTGTTTGTTTGTTTGTTTTTTCGAGACAGGGTTTCTCTGTGGCTTTGGAGCCTGTCCTGGAACTAGCTCTGTAGACCAGGCTGGTCTCGAACTCACAGAGATCCGCCTGCCTCTGCCTCCCGAGTGCTGGGATTAAAGGCGTGCGCCACCATGGCCCGGCATGTAAAGACTTTTTTATTCCAGTGATTATTCCTCATACTGATGTCTACTTCCTAGTACTAATATAATGATTCTACCCTTTTAAATTATTAGTATTTATTTGACACTTCTGGGTCTATCTTTGTGCTTTTAATCCACTATGTCATTATGGTTTTCTGGGTTTTTTATTTGTTTCTTTGTTTGGTAGGTGGTTTTCAAGAATGGGTTTCTCTGTGCATAGCCCTGGCTGTCCTGGAACTTGTTCTGTAGACCAGGTTGGCCTTGAACTCATAGAGATCCACTTGCCTCTGACTCTTGAGTGGAGTATTGAGATTAAAGGCGTGTACTGCTACCACCTGGCATTTCTTTACTTTTAAATGATATTCCTCCATACATAACTGGGCTTTAGATTTGTTTTGGTGACTTTTTAAAAATCTAGACTGCCAATCTTTTATTAGTGTATTCAACACTTCTCTAAGTCAGAATTCTACCAGTTCAAATAAAGAAAATAAAAAAAAATGTAAGAGCCAGAAGACAGAGAAAAGGGAGAGAAATGTTGTCTTCTGGCTATCACACAGCTACCATTGCCTGCACTGAACTAATTCAGGATTGCATCTCATGTAGCCAGACATATTTAAGATAGAATTTCTGGGGTACCTAACTCTCTGTGCTGAATTTCCAGATATTGAAGGGTTCTGTGTGGGGATAGTCATTATCTTTAGATATGAACCCAATAGGGAGTCAGCAGGACCCAGTGGATAATTTCATAACACTGTTCACTTAGAATTGTGGGGAGGGGGAGTTATTGTCTTCAGGTGTGGACCCACTTGGGATATCAGAAGTTCCACTGCACATTTTTATACCCTTTGATATAGATGGTTACAATCAAAACAAAAGAAAATGATATGGACAGGAAACCTACGTGGAAAAGGTAAATTTTACTGAGGTGGGAAGGAGATAGGTTGGAAGTAAGAGTGATTAATAATGAATTACACACATGTATGGAGTTGTCAAAGAACAAGTTTAATTAATAAAATGTGGCAATGGTTAAAATCATGAATTAAACAATAATTTGTAATTATTTGTTAATCTGAAGTTTAGGCAAATTTTGATTTATGTTGATAGAAAGATTATAGTAAATGTCTAAACTACATTCCAAATAAGATACAGTGTGACCCTGCATACCTTTAAACATCTTGGAGGTCACATTTAGTAGGTGTGTTAGAAATCTGAGAACGGCTACTAGATGACCGTTCCACAAATACAGATATGTTAGTATGGTCACAAGACTTCCCCAGGCATTAAATTCAGCACAATAGTAAGCTGTCACCTTGCCTTATGGCTCAAATGATTTACATGAAGGGAAAATCTAATTTTTTTTCTGTTGAGCATCAGCGTGAAAGTACATATTGAATTGTTTTTACCTTATTTGTTTGAAAATGTGACACACTATAAAGATGTCAATCATATGCCTTGTTATTTTATTTTATAAATGCTATATTATGCAAATAGTTCATTATGTTAATAATGAGGAATAATGATTTTATTATATATTCATGGAAATATATCAAATTCATAAAGTGCATGATGAAAACTGGAACATCATAAAAAACCAATCCAGTCTCAGAACTATAAAAACCAAAGGCAGATTTGTCAACAAAATTGTTTAGGAAGATTTATTATTGCCATATAAAAGTCAGGAGCCATTTGTGATTGACGAAGGGAAAAATGATGACCTTATTTATGTAACAGACATGATGTTCTGAATAAATCTAAATATAATTTATGGTATAGAGGCCCCCGTGAGAGCCTGATAAATCTCTTTTCTTCAGAAATGAAGAGGAAGAGCACTGACACTTGAGTTTCACAGCTTGAACATCAGGAGTATTCTATTTACTGAGCAGCACCACTGGCTAAATGCAGCGTTTAAACTGCAGGTGCTCATCCTTCCAGGAAACTGTAGCTAACTGCTTAAACCAACTGCTTATGTCCAGTTTGCAGCCCCAGGTTTGCTAATCACAATTCGGCAATCCTTATTTTTTCATCATGTAAACAATCATACTCATTCTGGATCATTGCCATATAACCTATTGAAGTTCTTCAAATCATTAAACCTTGAGATGTTTGGAAAGGCTACAGTGTGTGTGTGTGTGTGTTTTATGTTTGTGTGTGTCTGAGACTGTGTGTATTTATGTGCACATATGTGTGCAAGTTTGTGTGTATATACAATGTCTATATGCATGTACATATAAATGTTTATGTGTGTTATGCATATGTATATGAGCAGGTATCTGTTTATTTGTGTATGTCTAACTATTTTTGAATGGTCCTGTGCATGTGTTTACATATACTCATGTGTTTCTGCACGTAAGAGAATGATGTCAGGAGAGAAAAGGGGACCACCAAAGGAAAATTATTGGCGGTGCCTTTGTCCTCTTGAGATAATTTGTGGAGAGGTTGAATTGTCATATGATGTCACTTTTTCTTCTTCTTTTACAAAATTTATAAAGAGATTTATGCTAGGGGATGGTGGTGTGTGCTTTTAATCCCAGTATTATGGAGGGAGAGGCAGGTGGTTCTCCTTGAGTTTGAGGTCAGCCTGGTCTACAGAGTGAGTTCCAGGACAGTCAGTGCTCCACAGAGAAACCCTGGCTTGAAACAAAGAAACAAACACACACACAAATAAACAAACAAAAGACAAAGAAATAAAAGAAAAGAAAAAGAGATGGAAGAAAAAAATAAAAGAAAGAAGTCTTTGCTAGTCATAAAGAACGAATTATTTTGACAAAGTATGAGTATTCAGAGATACTCAGAAGGTATAATGGGTAACTTCTCTGGGGATCCTGAGTGGGATCTTGGGGGAAAAAAAGAAAAAAAACTCAACAACAGTAATGAAAATCATGAAAAGATGATTTATTTTGTAATATCTTAGAATTGGTTTCTAAACTGTGGCAAATACATTTTGGTAATGTAAAATATTAACCAGGCAATATGTGTTGTTCAGGTACACTAGGAATCCCTGAACTAACTTTATTGCTTACTATCAATGCTACAAATAGTTTAAAATAATAGTTATTTAATTATGATTTGGAATCACATTTGAATTTCTTCATTTCCATTGATACCTTGCTTTATTCAGGCAGATAAATTCTGGAAATAATGTAGCAAGAAGTGTTTAAGAATATTAAATTAATCATCAATTTATTCCAACAGAAAACAAATATCCCGTAATGTGCTGGTCAACTATTAACATCAGGAAAATAATGATAACTCACTCTAGAAGATAATTTCATAATCCCTGGAAACAAAACAAAATGCACCTCTGTAACAATAGTTCACAGAATGATGAGGCTTGCTGTAATGCTTTCAGAATTTAATAGGAAAACATAGTCTCCAAGAAGGTAATTTAAATGAATAATTCATATCTTCTTGAAAAATACAAAACATCTCTAGAGAGAAGGATAGAATACAGATGTTATGAAGAGGAAGTGGAACAAGGGAGGAAGTTTAGCTGTAGAGAAAGATGGGAGGCTGATTCAGAGGAAGAGTGAGGTGAAGTAAGTAACTATAAGGATGCCTGAAAAGTCCACAGGGAAATATAATATTTTGTAAATTTACTATAAAATACATTTTGTGTTTGTATGTGTGCATGCTTATGATATGTATAACTATATGCATATATAGTTTAAACGGACTTATGTCTCATGGGGTGATAATACTTATCCAAGAATTTTAGTTTTTAAAAACTCCCTAGTTCCAGGCATGGGAAACATCCATTTTATTTGATGGTCAGCAGAGTCCAAGAGAGCCTTACAGTATAAGCTATTGCCATTGTACTTGATCACCTCCTGGAGCTTGACCCTATTACTGAACTCATACACTTTTGTGTACTCTTTTGCAATGCTGTGTCTCCACAGTAGGGTTGAATAATATTTCAGCTGGCTTTAATATTTACATTCATTGAGCCATGGTATTTTACTAATAGTATACCTAAGTAAATAACAGATCTGTGTATCCCTTACCAGACACAGTGTGATGAGATTTTAGTAGTACTCCTATTCATGCCAAGGACTAGATTAAAAGTCATTGAGGTGATCAGCAATTGGTATTTCAAAAAGCAACTAGAAATGTCACATATGTGGATGCCATCCATTATTAAATTATTTTGATATGATTTTGATATTACTAAAATATGAAAAATTTAAGAACCACGAAAATCCCATGTGTATATTGCATTAAAAGGAAAGATAAACATCAACAGGAAGGAACATACACACATTTTTCTCTGTTCCCCTCCCTTTCAACCCTTTCCCAAGGTCCCCATCCTCCCAATTTACTCAGGAGATCTTTCTTTTTCTACTTTCCATGTAGATTAGATCTATGTATGTCCCTCTTAGGGTCCTCATTGTTGTCTAGGTTCTCTGGGATTGTGATTTCTGGGCTGATTTTCTTTGCTTATATTTAAAAACTACTTATGAATGAGTTTATGTGATAATTGTCTTTCTGTGCTGGGTTACCTTACTCGAAATGATGTTTTCTAGCTCCATACGTTTTCCTGCAAAATTCAAGATGTCATTATTTTTTTCTACTGTGTAGTACTACATTTTGTAAATGTACCACATTTTCTTTACCCATTCTTCGATTGAGGGGCATTTAGGTTGTTTCCACGTTCTGGCTATGACAAACAATGCTGCTATGAACATAGTTGAGCACATATCCTTGTGGCACAATTGAACATCCTTTGGATATATACCCAAAAGTGGTATTACTGGGTCTTGAGGAAGGTTGTTTCCTAATTTTCTGAGAAATCACCACACTGATATCCAAAGGGGCTGTACCAGTTTGCATTCCCACCAGCAATGCAGAAGTTTCCCCACAACCTCTCCAGCATAAGTTGTCATCAGTGTTTTTGATGTTGGCCATTCTTATAGGTGTTAGATGGAATCTCAGAGTTATTTTGATTTACATTTCTTTGATGACTAAGGATGTTGAACATTTCCTTAAGTGTCTTTCAGCCATTTTAGATGCCCCTCGACCCAGTTGGGCAAAAAGTGTCTGCCTGAGGCACAACAATTGAGGGGGTTACAATAACAGGTCTACATAGTCTTCTAGAAGTAATGGCCTGTGACCAAGCAGGGGTCGCCTACTTGATGAAGGTGAGAGGGTAGGAGGGGAAAACGAGGATTGGACCTATTTGGTCATTTAGAAGGCATAACATGTGGTAGGGTGGGGGATGGTACCTGCAGGAGTGGAGAAGATAGTAAGGGCTATGGATAACTAGCCTACCAGAATTTTGTAGAAGGCATAGCATATAGTTGGGCAGCAGGTGTCTGTGCAAGGAAGTAGAGAGTGTGTTCAATGTACTTCTACTGTAGCGAAACCAAATCCTGTTTACACTTCAGAAAACTTTCCTCTATTCCTCCAAAATTACTTCTGTCAGAAGAATAGAGCATACATTCTCAAGGTTTTGAACAAAAAGAGTGCAAATGCTAGTGTTTCTACAACCACAAGTACATTGTGATAACTACACACCTCACAGAGAACTACTGTGTGAGCTGGGGTGTATAATTACAAGAAAGCCCAACACAGTTTATTATTGGAACACTGTACAAGAGTTTTAGGACGATGTTGAGAGTTAGGTTAGAAAGGAAAGAATGCGAGACCAGAGTATAACTATCAATGACTTAAAACACACAGTATCATCTTTTGGAGATGTACAAACACTGACTAAAACATTACACATTGCCATATTAAAAACAAAACAAGCCGGGTGGTGGTGGTGCACGCCTTTAATCCCAGCACTCGGGAGGCAGAGGCAGGCAGATCTCTGGGAGTTTGAGGCCAGCCTGGTCTACAAAGAGCTAGTTCTGGGACAGGCACCAAAAGCTACAGAGAAACCCTGTCTCGAAAAACCAAAAAAAAAAAAAAAAAAAAAAAAAAAAACGTTGTACTTCTACCTTAGCAAATGTTAATTCTGTCTTTGGAAGGATTTACTCATGCAATTTTACATTTGCTTTCATATGAAGATGGGCACATAGTCTCCTAAGTATAATTGGAGTGTTAAGAATGGAGAGAAAACAACACGACTTTCACAAAAGTAAGAAATTTGTTGTCCCAATGCTCCTCATAGATAAGTCAAGTAAGCAAACTGGTAATTGATTGCAAGAAAGTGAGGACAGAAGTTTGTCATTGTAGCACTGCAGAAGGACATAACAGTTAGCATGAATGTTAGAGCAAGAGTTAAATGAAAGAGCAGAGTATAAGTATCTGTAACCAAAGAACCACATAGTATCTATTGTCTTTAGAAAACACACACAGTATTAGGAATGACCGTAACACTGATCTATTTACAAAAGCCCATGTTCTTCTACTGCAGAGAACACTGATTCCTGTTTGCAACAGTTCGGATCACTTTCTTCACAAATCTTTGAAAGTGTGTTCATTAGGAGACCAATGCATGCATCTCATTGTGAAACTGGATTTTAAAGAGCAGAGTATATATGTTAGAACTTTTCTGACAACCAGCATTTCCTTAGAGCAATGCAACTCCCAGAGAACTAATGCAAAAGAAAAGGGTGATTATTTAAAAGAAAGCAGTGCCTAATAAGTTTGGTATAGTAGCTCTAAATAAGGATATAAATATTTGGGGTAGTCTTAGGGTGAGAATTAGGGACACAAGATATGCCCGTGAGAGCAGGGTATAAACATTTTTAACATTAGAAGCACACAGTGTCATCTTCAGAAGAGATATTCAGAAGCAACTAAAAAATACACAGTGGCCTATTTGAAATATATACTTCTACTGTAGTGAAAACTAAGTACCCTTGTGTAAAACATGATAGAAAGCTTTCCTCATATATCTTTGAAGTTACAGGTACCAACAGAGCAGAGCACATATTCCTAAGTGATGCAGTAATGTTCCTAAGTAATGTAAATGATAGTATTTTATAACAAGTATTTCTTATAACAATACAACTCACAGAAAAGTACTGTAAGGAATGTGGTAAATAATTACTAGAAAGTTGAGCACATGAGTTTATTACTGTAGCACTGCAGTTAGGTTTGGGCTTAGGATTAGAAAAACAGAAAGGGGGAGCAGAGGACAATAATTTGGGATTTGAGCATCACAGAGTGTATATTGTAGAAGAAATGAGCAGATTGATTAAAACATCATGAAGTGATGTAATAAAAAAACAATGCACTTCTCTTGTGCAAATCCTGTTTCCTATGCTTTGAAAAACTCTACTCGGACATCTCTTAAGTTGCTTGTATCATAAGAGAAAAACATTTATTCCTAGGCACATCAGGAGTGTTTTAGAGCAAATAAAAACAGTAGCACTTTATAAAAAGTAAGAGATTTGTTATCCCAGTGCACCTCACAAAAAAGTAAAGTAAGAAACGTGGTGACTGATTGCAAGAAAATTAAGCACATTACTTATAGCACTTCACAGTGACATAAGGGTTTGCGTTAGGGTTAGAACAAGAACTGAATGAGAGAATAGAGTATAAGCAACTGCAACGTAAGGACCACACAATTTCATCTCTAGGACACACCCACACATACACAATAATAACTTAATTCAGTGATGTATTATCAAAAACAAATATACTTCTCCTGAAGTAAACACTGAATCCCATTTACAAAATTTTGATATCAACAGTCACATATCCCTGAAAGTGTGTTTGTCACAAGCCCATCGCACACCTTCTGAAGTGCTACTGATTTTTAATCATCACAGTGTATATAGTAGGAATTTCCCAACAACTATAATTTCTTTATAATAATATACCTGACAGAGAAGTAGTATTAAAATGTTGATTTTTTAAAAAAAAATGTAGTGTCCATAAACTTATTACAGTTTCATTAAATTAGGACATTAATATTTGGTTGAGATTTTGAGTTAGGGTTAAAGATAAAACAAGATAAGAATGTTAAAGAAGAGTATTAGTATCTGTAGCCTTAGAAGCACACATTGTTGTCTTTAGGAAACACACACAAAGCAGGTGGAACACCACACAATGGCATACTTTTAATAACAATGTACTTCTCATGTAGCAAACTCTAAATTCCACTTACAACTAAGCACATGATTTTACTCCTAACCCCCTAGAATTGCTTGCTTTACAACAACAGTTATGCTACAGGTGCCTGGGTAAAGACAATTTGTTAGTAACACACAAAAAAAGATAGTAGTACTTTAACAGCAGTGAGATCTTTGGTGTACCAGTGCACCTCTCTAGGATGCACTCTAACAGAAGTAGTGATTGATTTGGGAAAACAGAGCACTCAAGAATACAGTATCAGTGTACAGAATACAGTGTACACTGTAGCAGTACACAGTTTCTTCTTTGTATAACACACAAAGATTTGACCAATACTCGGTATAATGTGTGTTGGCAAATACCAATGTACTTCTTCTGCAGCAAAATTGAAATCCCATGTACATCATTTTGGATCGCTTTAGTTGGACAACTTTGAAGTTGCCTGCATTAGAATATTAGTAGGTGAGTTACTATGTAAAGCATACTTGTGAAGAACACAGTGAAAATGGTAGCACCTTTACTGCAACACCCCTGGGTAACTCTACATGTGCTTTCCAATGATGATAGCATCATGGTGCACAGATACACAATTCTCATGTGCTCTGTTTTCTCAGAAGTGTACCTCATAGGGTTGCTCTGTAATAGAAATATTGATTCATTTCTAAAACAGTAGAGTTCAGTGGTCATTATATCATTGCGCCAGGAAGTGAATTAGTACACAACGTCATCTTTGGAAAACACAAGCACAAGCAAATAAGCACCTGAAAACGGCTTATTTGAAAAAGATGAATGTAAACCTTCTGCTGTGATATCTATCTTTGATCTTCAATGAAGCAGAGTAGTTTTCTTATACAACTCTGAAGTTAATTGCATCAGCAGGGCCTTGGAAATGACCCTAGCGAAAGTGAGATTGTTAAGAACACAGTGAAAGCAGTAATAGTTTTACAGCAGAACAATTCTGTTTTAGCAATGGATGTGACAGAAGTGGTGATTGTTCAATTAGTGAGCAGAGAGTATGAGATTATTATGTAGCATCACATGGGGACATGGACTGAACAAAATTGGAATAGGAGTGCTCAGCATAACCTGTAATTGAAGCAGATGACAATGGCATCTACTAGTGAATAAAACACCTAACAGCAGCATATTTGCAATGGCATATTTTCAAAAATCTATATACTTGTAATTCAGTGATATCTAAATCCCTTTACAAGGAAGCAGAAGGGTTTACTCTTACAACTCTTAAGTTGCTGCCATCAGTTTTTTCCTAGTTAGAAACAGTCTGTTAAGAACAGAATGAAAACAGAACTATTGTTACACAAGGAATAACTTTAGTGTAATAATGCACCCACAAAGATCTTCTAGAACAAAAGCTATGATTGTTGTACTTGAAAACAGAGCTCATGATATTGTTATTTTGGGGATGCACCTCGACAATGACTGAACAAGACTGGAATATAACATCTCAGCATAAGTACTCTGTAACGGAAGCCATATTCAGAGGCATTTTTAAAAAAATACACACATATGTCACTAAAATACCTCCAAGTGAGACAGTTGTAAAAAACAACAACAAAAACACCATGTATTTCTTACTGCAGTGAAACAAAAATCCCATTTAAAAAGAAACAGATGGTTTTCCTGCTACAACTAATTCTTAAGTCCACAGCAGACCACCTGCGGAGGCCTTCCTTCCCCACCTTGCAAGAGCTCCAATGGACTGCACAAGGATTCTCCTTCTAGTCTTTGAATCCCAAATTATTGCTTTGACCCAACGCCTAACAAGTAATCTTTGAGAACCCAGAGGCCACTCTGCTTCTGGCGAAAGGTAGGATAAGGCTTGATTTTAAGATTTCCCTTCAGCTCAGCTAAACCCAATCCCTGGTTGCATTCCTAGCTTTGCAGCAGACTCTTGCTTTATTCGAGTGCCCATTGCAACTGGGGCTTTTTGCTAATTCACATGCTACTCCAGTTAGAGAATCAATTAGGCCAGCAACTAACTGGTCTTCATTTCTCTTTCTGCTCCACCAAATAGATTCCTCCAGTCTCATCCTAGCTCTTTACCGAACATTCTGCTGAGGCCTCTTCTCTTTCTCTGCCCCAAAACACAGAATACAAACTTAGTTTATCCTGGTGGAACACCCTGCTGTCCTCACTCTTTTCAAACTCCTATACTGCCCCCAGCTGTTCTCCATTTCTAAGTGTCAGGTCTCTATGGCCACAAACAATTTTTTCCAGGATCATCTACTACCCACACCCATCAGGACGCCAGATGACATTCCTACTGGTAACACACAGCCACCATACTATCCAAAGAAAAGGAGAGGAAACAAAACACCCACCTAAGAACAACAAGACCGAACATGAACACCTAAGATTATACTATTCCCATTCCCAGATGTCTAGACAGAATCCTAAAAGTACAAACAATAACAACCAGGACAAGGTGTTTCCACTAGAGCTCATCACTCCTACCACAGCAGCTTCTCAATATTTCCATATAGTTGAAGCACAGGAAAAAGACCTTAACCAAACTGTATGGTTATGATAGCAGTTATCAAAGAGGAAATGAAGAAATGACTTAAAGTAATCCAGGGAAACGCAAAGGAAGAGTGAAAGGAAATGAATCAAACATCTCAAAAACCTCAAAGTGGAAATAGAATCAATAAAGAAAAAACAAAGTGAAGCAAATATGGAAATGAAAAATTTAGGAAATCCAACATGCAGTACAGAGGGAAGCTTCACAAGCATAATACAAGACAAGGAAGAGAGAATTTAAGGCATTGAAGGTACACTAGTAAAAGTAAATATATCAGTCAAAGAAATGTTTACAATAAAATCCTCCTGGCGTGAATCATCCAGAAAATCTGGGACAAAATGAAAAGGCAAAATCTAAGAAAAAAAAAAGGATGGAGAAAGGAAAAGAAACACAGGTCAAAGACACAGAAATATTGTTAACAAATTTATACAAGAAATTTTCTCTAACTTTAAGGAGATGAATATCAAAGTCCAAGAAACACACAGAACATCAAATAGACTGAACCAGAAAAGGTAAACCATTGACACAAATAATCAGAACATTAAATATACAGAACAAAGAAAAACATTAAATTTTGCAAGGGAAAAAGACAGATTAAAAATGTGAAGGCAAACCTATTATATTTACACTTGACTTTTCAAAAGATATTATAAAAACAAAAAGACCCTATAAAGATATGCTATAAGCTTTAGGATACCACAAAAAGGAAGCCCAGACATTAATATCCAGCAAATGTTCAATTATCATTCATGGAGAAAATTTCCATACATAAGACATTCCATGACAAATTCAAATGTAAGCAATATCTATCTAGCTACAAATCTAGCCCCATAGTATATGTTAGAAGGAAAACTCTAACCAAAAGAGGTTAAATACATCCAAGAAAAAAAACATAAAATAAATAATCCCAGAACAGAAAAAAATCAAAAAAATGAAAGTCAAATACACACCACAACAACAAAAACAATAAAAACCCACCACAACAACATGAATATAGCAGGAATCAACCATCATTGATAACTCTCTTTTCCCCATTAACAATATACAGACAAAAATAATGAATGTGTAAACAGTCTCCACTCTTTTGCTGCATCCAAGCAATGTAACTTAACATCAAGGATAGATATCCCCCAAGGGTAAAGGGTAAGAAAGAGATATTTCAAACAAATGGATCTAAGCAAAATGATATAGCCATTTTAATATTTATCAAAATATTTATCAAACCAAATTGATCAAAAGAGATAGGTAAAAATATATGCTCACCAAAGGGAAAATCCACAAAAAGGACATTTAAATTTTTAATATCTGTGTATCAAAAATAAGAGCACCAATGTTTGTAAAAGAAATATGACTAAAGCTTAAATCACATATTGACCCTCACACACCAATAGTGAAAGATTTTACTATTTTACCTCACTTTCACTAAGAGAAAAGTATTCCAGAAAAAAAAAAACATAGAAATGCATAAGCTAATTGATGTTAATTAGACCAAATGTACCTAACAGGTATTTACAGAACATTTCACCCAAACACAAAGGAATAAATCTTTTTTTTTCAGAGTTTAGAAGATATTTTATTTATTGTATGATTTTCTAAGTTGAGCTTCAATTTTATACAGCATTCTTCCTCATATTCTGATTCTCAGACATTATGGAGGAAGCATAAATCTTCTTCTCAGAACCTCATGGAAATTTTCACAAAATTTACAATATATTCACACACAAAACACCTCTCAGCCAATAATAGAAAGTGGAAATAATACAATAACACCCTGCAATCTCTCAGAGCACTACAGACTAATGCTAGATATCAATAGCAACAGAAACAGCAAAAACTTTACAAAACCATGGAAACTGAAAAACTCTCCTTAATGAAAAATAGGTCAAAATAGAAATTAAGAACAAAGTCAAAGGCTTTCTAGAATTGTATGAAAATTAATACATAATATACCTAATTTATGGGACACAATGAAGGCTGTTCTAAGAGACAAATTCAAAGCACTAAATATCTATATCAAAACAATAGTTAGCAAAAAAAATCCAACTCAGATCTTAAATCAATAAAATAGAAATAATAATAAAAAAGAACAATGCAGTTGCTTCCTTGAGAAAATCAAGAAGACTGACAAATCTTTACCCAAATTCAGTAAAAACATAAATGGGGATATAACAACAAGCACTAAGGAATTTGGAGATTCATAAAGACATGATTTAAACTTCTGTATTTCTTGAAATTGAAAATATAAAAGAATTGGATTATACATACTCCTTATCAAAGTTAAATCAAGATTAGATAACATTTTAAACAGACCTATAATCCCTAGTAGAAATAGAAGAAGCCAAAGCCTGGGCCCAGTTTGTTTCAGTGCTGACTTAAACCAGGGTTTCAAAGCATAGCTATTGAAAATATTACTGAAATTATTCTACAAAATTCAAAAAGAAAAAATCAGTATCCAATTCATTTTATCTGTCAATAGTTACCCTGATACACAAAACATAAAAGGACTCAACAAAGAAATACTTTCTCAAAAAGATTTCTTTTATGAACATAGATGAAAAAACTATCAGCAAAATACTTGCTATACAAATCCAAGAACACATCAACCTCCAAGAAGTTAGGATTCATCCCAGATATTCTGAGGATAAATACATCCACCACATAGACAAGCAGAAAGAATAAACCACATGGTTATCTCATTAGAGGCTGCAAGGTATCTAACACTGTCTAAGATCCCTTCATGAGAAAAGTCCTAGGGAGATTAAGAATATGAGACATGCTTCAACATAATAAAGGCAGTTGAGAGAAAGCCTCTGGCTATCCTGAACTGAAAAGGAAAGAAACTCAAAGCAATTCCATTAAAATCAGGAACAAGACAAACACTTTAAGTGATAAAACAACTGAAGGAATAAAACATATCTAGAACAATAAGATAATCAAAAGAGAAAAACATATCTAGAACAATAAGATAATCAAAAGAGATCTAAGGAATAAAAAAACTATCTTTATTTACACATGATAGAATATTATACATGAGTGATGAGTGGCCTGAAAAATTCCAGGATACTCATTCAGCTGATAAACACTTTCAGTAAAACAGTTAAACACAAAATTCTCTCAAAATAATCAGTAGCTTTTCTGTACACAAACGTTAAATAATCTGAGAAAGAAATCAGGAAACAACAACTTTCATGATGTAAAATATTGTGGGGGTAACTCTAACCAAGCAAGTAAGACTTGGATGATATATACCTGGAGTCAATGAAGAAAGACATTGAAGAAGACATCAAAGGATTGGAAGATGTCTTGTGATCATGGATTGGTAGGATTAATGTAGGCCAAAGGACCATTCTAACACAAGAAATCTACAAATTCAATGCAATCCACATCAAAGTCCCAACACAATCCTTCACAGATCGTGAAGGAAAAAAATTCATTTTCATATGGAAACAGAAACATGCAAGATATCTAGAATAATTCTGAACAATTAAAGAACTGCGGGACATAGCACCATCCCTGATTTCAAATTGTACTACAAAGCCAGAATATTAACAATAAAAATAATGTGCCCACAAAACAGACACATTCACCAATGGAATCAAACTGAAAACCCAGAAATGAATCCACCCACCTTTGAACACCTGATTTTTGGTAAAGAAGCCAGAAATACACACTATGAAAAAGAGCCTCTTCAACAAATGGTGCAGGTCGTCTGGATGGCTACATGCAGAAAAATACTGATGAAACTATATTTATCACCTTGCACAAAACTCCATATGGATCAAATGCTTCAACATAAAACCAGATACACTGAACCTTAGAGAAGAGAAAGTAGTGTAATAACCTTGAACTCGTTGGCACAGGCGACTTTCTGAACAGCACATACATTTTGAGGTAATTCAATTTGTTGTGAAAACAGCAAGAACTTCGTTATGCCAATTGAACCTTGCAGACATGTACGGTAGCAGAAGTAGTGATGGATATGCCAGAAACCAGAGCATATGAAATTGCCATATCGCTGCATCGGGACAGTGAAGCAATACAGAACATCATCATTTGGAAAAGACACACAGCTTACTAAAATATTGCACAATGGTCCTTTCCCAAAATCCAATGTACTTCTACTGCAATCAAAACTAAATCACACACAACGAACTTGTTGGTGTTTCTCCTACAATGCTGGAGTTACTTGCCTCAAAGCCACGATCATATATCCCTAGGTAAAGCTGCTTTATTAAGAGCAAAATGAATGGATAGTAATTTCACAGTGGCAAGAATGTTGGTATACCAATGTACTTTACTGAGGTGTACTTGAGTGTAAGTGATAGATATACAAGAAAACAGAGTAAATGATATTATTGCAGCGCTCCACCAGGTCACTGATGAAAGGGGAGTGAATGAGGAATCTTCAGAAAAGACATCTGTAAGTGAACAGCACACAGTATTGTTTTTGGAAAAAAAAAACAATCAGAAAAGACTAAAACACAGCACAGTGGCATACTAGGGAGACAAACAGTGACCATCTACTGCAGTGGAATCTGAATATAGTGTACAATGAAAGGGAAAACTGTACTCATACAATTCAAGTTGCCTCGTATTGTTTTACTAAACAAAGCGGGTTTATTAAGAACAAGTGAGTACCTCAACCAGGGAAGCTGTTAAGTATCTCAGTCACATCCCCACCTCTGCAACCCAGTACAACCTGTAAACTCCATTCCCTGCTTCCACCATCTCCAATGTATATCAATTATCCTTTCCTCTTAAACTTAGTGATCCTTGCTTTATCTCAGCTGGCATTCCCTGGGAACCAACTGGAGTCTCCCACGAGCAAAGCTGGTAGGCTGATTTCAGATCTTCACCTCTCTCTTCATCACTCCAGATCCACTGCCAATCTTCTAGTCTCATGCCCTGCTCTGTAAAAGAATATCTGTGGCTGCTTCCCTGACCTGATCTTAAGTGGGTCCCACCCATCTTCACCTCCTAACCTCTCCTCTCATCTTGTTGCTTTATCCCAGCCCCAGACTGAAGCCGGTATTACCTGGGAATCCAGAGGCCATTGTAGTCCGGGAAACAGTATGCTAACACTAGGCCTTCACCTTCCCTGAGATGCTTCAAATCCATTTCCCCTTTCTCATCCCTAGCTCTGCTGCAGACTACCTGGGGAGGTCTCCCCTGCCACCTTGCCTCACCCTATTGGACTCCTTACAACCTTCCCCATGACTAGTTGCTTTAGCCTACTCCACATTCCAGCAGTCACTTTCTGGGAGGAGTTAGGCCAACTACCAACCTGCACTTCTCCTTCTTTTCCTCCAAATCAAATGCCCCAGACACATCCTCAGCTCGACATTTAGCCAACATTCTGCTGTGGCCTCTGCTTACTCTCTATCCTAATACCCACAGCACTGACCAGATCCTGGTGGAACACCCTGCCTTCCTCTCTCTCTTGCCAAGCTCCTATACTGCTCCCAGTTCTTCCCCATTCTTAATTGTCAAGTCCTAGTATGCTGAAATGACTTTTGCCTGGGAAACCTGTGACCAACACCTATCAGGACTCCAGAAGATTTTCCTACAGGCAGCATACAGTCCTGAAACTCTCCAAAGAATGAAACAGAACAAAGGAAAAATACACCCACTCAACAAAGACACAACCAGATAGGTCTACAGTCTTTCCCATTCTCAGATGCCTAGTCACAAGCATAAAACTACAAGCACCACTGCCCAGCTTGTGCCAGATTCATAAACATGTGCCAAATGTTAAATGACATTTTCTACTCTGATATGTCTATGGGATATATGTACTGTTTTTCTTTTTCTGTGTGCCATTCCTGGTTGCTATGAATTTCTCATATGTGTCCATTGAACTAGCAGTGGTGTTGGGTCTGCAGTTATACAATACAGAGGGCTATTTAGTCACTGTACTTTGTTATAAGGAAAACCAACTCACTATGGGGGAGAGTGGGAATGCTCCCTGCAAAGCAGAGTTTCTCCTTGGCAAATTTTAGTGGACTTAACTAGCATGCTTTCTTTTTTTTTATTTTAATCAACAGGGATAGAAAATGAGAAAAAAAAAGACACACGGTTGTCTATTTTTTAAGAATATTTCTTAGCTCAGATGTCTGAGTCAATTTCTCCCAGGCTGTTGTTGGTTGTGACTTATGAAAGGGCACCTGTCGGGCCTGACAAGTGTACTCAGTGCTTCAGGCTTCAACTTTCCATTAGTAGCAACAGCCCCAAAGGTTAATTTGTTTTGGCACTTTCTGATTACTTTTCGTGTTCATTTTATTCCGTGACTTCACATTCACCACGTGATTTAAAGACTCTACTTAGCAACACATTGCCATTTTCACCAACTTATTGCTAGTTTTGGTCTTGTGATCTCTAAGTGCAAGTAAATAGCTGAAATCAATTTTCTGCTTAGAGTGCTTGATGATACCTGGTGGAATTTGCAGATCTCTTTTCTCAGATATGTTTGAGAGTAATGTGGAAATGTCATAATAGACAGATAGTACCAGAAGCCTTCTCGCGGCGTCCGTGACCTTGGTTTTTTTTTTCCAGTTAACAAAATCATCATCTCAAGTATTCCAGCAGTCACAAATATTTTGATTAATATTTTAGTCAACTTTTATGAATTTTCAGAATAAAAATAAATCCTGTCCCTCTTACTGATGTACAGAGCCTTCTAAATAAATAGACTTATTTATCATACTTCTACAACAGTTCATGGACTACTTTAGCATGATAAAGATGAACATACCCTCCATCATCTTGTTAAAACATCAATTCACTCAGTCTATGCCTCCCAGGTCACTGAAAACTCTCTATGCTATTTTCTGTCATTTTCCTTTGTACTTTCTCCTTCAGATTTCCTATCAAAAGGTCTAAGTAGCATTTAAAATACATTAGAGTCCAGCAATGGCCTTTTATAAAAATATCCTGATCAAACTATTATCACTCTTATTTTCAGCCACTCCACGATGTTATCAGTGCTTTCACAAGAATAACATTTTTATTTATTAATGTACTTATTTCTGTATTCCTTCACTAATGTTCCAAAAAGAACAAAAACTCATATTGAAAATGTCTGCTTTTGTAAGTGACCAAACCAGCTCATGCTCACAATTCACATGGCACTGCTTACATTGTGGATATAAATGTTACTACAACTTCTAACTTTGAATTTCTGTAGAAGAAAACATCATTATTTCTTTCTAAGATACAAACAATAATGCAATTATTTTTATCTTTTTTATGAAGTTAGTGTTAAGAAATAGGTCATTATCTAGAGCCCTTGTTTTGGATTGATTCGTATCATCATTTTTACCCAGAGTATGATTCATTCTGAATCTTCCGTTTTATTCCACTGGTTTATCAGATTCATTTCCAGATTGTCTTCTTGACAGAGGTGTACCTAATAGTTTGCCATATTTAAAAATTTATCAATATGTGGCAGGGGACAGAGGACATGGAGATAAAAATGGTTATGAAACAGGTTGGGACCTCATGCAATTGGCTGGTGGATTGCCCAGCTTCATGCTGCCTTCTCACCTGGTTGCACAAATATTCACATAATCTAAGGACCTTAGAATTTGCTTTTAATTCCTTAAAATTATATATACTTCATTGTTTTTGCTAAAGTTGAATGATGTATTTTCCCCATGAAACAATTTATTATCAACTTTCTCAGGATCTGTGGTGCTTTGAAAGAAAATGGCCCCCAAAGGTATTGGCAATATTAGCTGGTGTGGTTTTGTTGAAGTATGTGGGCCTTAACTGGAGGAAGTGTGTCACTTGGAGGCAGATCGTGAGGGTTCATAAATGCTCAATCCATGCCCACTGTGACTGGTCACTTCCTGTTGCCTGTAAGATGTGAGACTCTCAGCTACTTCTCCAACACCACATCTAACTGCAAGATGTCATGTCGCACTGTGATGGTAACGGATTGAACATTTCCACTGTAAGTGAGCCACCCCAAATAGATGTTTTCTTTTGTAGGAGTTACCATGGTCATGTGTCTCTTCACAGCAATAGAAACCTTAACTAATACAGAAGCCCTTCCAAACTTATCTGAATTTTCAAACAGTTTACTTCTTCTTTTATAAGGTCCCTTATTGTTTTAACCTTGTACAAAACATGTAACTTTTCAGCAAACAAAATATTTAAATATTTCTATTATTATAAAGTAAAAACAGCATATGAAAATTAATATTAAAAGAAATATATACAACTTGTACTCTCAAAATGTTCTTCATCCAAAAATACAACAATTCTAAAAATTGTCTATCAAAAATACTGCATTCTGTGAATCTAATGTCAACAAAGTATGGATTCTGATGCAAATACAGTATTCTATAAGCCCAATATCACTACAAAATGGGTTCTCTGAGAATTTTCCTGTGGTTCTTGTAATGAGAAATAGCTCCAGAAGGCTCATGATTTTGAGTGTCCAGTTGATGATACATTATAGGGGGATTATAGAATGTTAAGATGTTTATGAAGTGAACCCTTGCTTAGGAAATACATTACTGTGAATTGAGAGTTATAACCTCACCCTTCTTTCTGTGTATATGCTCTCCGTCTCTCTCTCTCTCTCTCTCTCTCTCTCTCTCTCTCTCTCTCTCTCT
>JABTXL010003523.1:35937037-35960383 GCA_025134845.1 Neodon shergylaensis | reverse complement strand
CTCTCTCTCTCTCTCTCTCTCTCTCTCTCTCTCTCTCTCTCTCTCTCCCTCCCTCTCTCCCTCCATTCCTCTCTTTCCTTCTTTCTCTCTCTCTCTCTCTCTCTCTCTCTCTCTCTCTCTCTCTCTCTTTCCTTTTGGCATGTTAAAGAACTGTGAACTCTGCCTCCTGCTTCGGCTCCTATGTCCCTCATTCCTCACCAACTCTCAAGAATCCTAAGTTAAAATAAACACTTTCTTCCTTAAGTCACCTTTGATCCTGGTCTTTTATAACATACAATAGAAAAGTAACTACTAAAATTTCCATTTTATATACACAAAAAAATAAAAAATAAAATGATTGTTTAGATGTGGTAGAGCATACCAAAAGTCTCACAAATTGAAAGATTAGGAGAACAGTATCAGTAATTCAAAGCCTCTTGACTTCCTAGAGATTTAGAGCTATCTTGGAATATATAATACTTGGCACAAACAAAAACTATCCAACAAGCAGAGTAACAACCAAGTTGGAAAAGGCAAACCAACAGAAGAAAATGGGTCCAGAAAAGGTATGAGAATTAGAGATCAATTCTTCCACAATTCAGGTATCCCATAAAACACTAAACTGAAATCTATAATATGTATTTAAAGGACCTGGAGCAGAGCAGGACCATACAACTACCCTCACCCTTTTACCTATGTATGTATACATACTCTTGCATACACAAATATACACTTATAAACTTACGCACAAATACACACATATAGATACTAATATATACACATCCTATATGTCTATATAAACATATGTGCATAGTATTACATATACATCATATACATACAAATGCATGCACGCATACATACATCTTTTTGCAAATCCATATAAAATTTATGTCCTGGCAGTGCTGAAGCATGCATGAGCAGCCTCTATATGGTGGATGGTGGTTCTGTTGAACTTTTCCATATTGGGTTTCATGGTCTAAACTGATGAGAACAACGAACCAGGTATCTTCCTCAAGAGGGCACCAGATCTCATTACAGATGGTTGTGAACCACCATGTGGTTGTTGGCAATTAAACTGAGAACCTTTGGAAGAGCAGGCAGTGCTCTTCACCACTAAACCATCTCTCAGTACAGCCCCCATAATCACATATAAATACATGTAAATATACATATACATTCTCACATATATACATACAAATCCACATCCTCATACAAATGGATCCACACATTTTAAGACACATACACACGTAAACTCACAACTTTACTCACATATTTACATATGTATGCATACAAACACATAAACACATATACATACCACAATCCTCAGAGAACATTTCTGGAGAAAATTCAATAGGTTGTAATTTAAAACTAGTGGCAGAGAATACTAATATACAGTGTTACAGAGATTTGTGAGTCCTAGAAACAAAATGAACAATGTATTTTTAAAAACACTTCCCATACCAAGACTGGTAGAGCACGATAGCAGAAATTAAAACAGCATGCAACATGAGGAGATACTTAACTGTGTGTGTATCTATAGAAATATGGACATATGGGTGACTATTGCTGAAGAAACATACTCTAGAATTTGGTATTGATGATTGTTCCAGATCTTTCACTTCCACTGAATGTATACTGCAAATTTTGGGAGTTTCACAGTCTATCAAATTGTTTTTGTTTTTTAGAATGTATACATGCTAAGAATATTTTCATTTTATATTGAAAACGTTACTGCTGAGCTTTATTTATTTATTTTTTATTATTTATCTATTAAAGATTTCTGTCTCCTCCCCGCCACCACCTCCCATTTCCCTCCCCCTCCCCCAATCAACTCCCCCTCTCTCATCAGCCCAAAGAGCAGTCAGGGTTCTCTGCCCTGTGGGGAGTCCAAGGACCTCCCACCTCCTTCCAGGTCTAGTAAGGTGAGCATCCAAACTGCCTAGACTCCCACAAAGCCAGTATGTGCAGTAGGATCAAAACCCAGTGCCATTGTTCTTGACTTCTCAGCAGTCCTCATTGCCCGCTGTGTTCAGCGAGTCCAGTTTTATCCCATGCTTTTTCAGACCCAGGCCAGCTGGCCTTGGTGAGTTCCCAATAGAACATCCCCATTGTCTCAGTGTATGGGTGCACCCCTCACGGTCCTGAGTTCCTTGCTCATGCTCTCTCTCCTTCTGCTCCTGATTTGGACCTTGGGGTTTCAGTCTGGTGCTCCAATGTGGGACTCTGTCTCTGTCTCCTTTCATCGCCTGATGAAGGTTAATATCCAGGAGGATGACTATATGTTTTTCTTTGGGTTCACCTTCTTATTTAGCTTCTCTTCGATCACGAATTAAAGGCTCAATGTCCTTTATTTATGGCTAGAAACCAATTATGAGTGAATACATCCCATGTTCATCTTTTTGGGTCTGGCTTACCTCACTCAAGATAGTGTTTTCTATTTCCATCCATTTGCATGCAAAATTCAAGAAGTCATTGTTTTTTTTTACTGCTGAGTAGTACTCTAATATGTATATATTCCATAATTTCTTCATCCATTCTTCCATTGAAGGGCATCTAGGTTGTTTCCAGGTTCTGGCTATTACAAACAATGCTGCTATGAACATAGTTGAGCAAATACTTTTGTTTTATGATAGGGCATCTCTTGGGTATATTCCCAAGAGTGGTATTGCTGGGTCCAGGGGTAGGTTGATCCTGAATTTCCTAAGAAACTGCCACACTGATTTCCAAAGTGGTTGCACAAGTTTGCATTCCCACCAGCAATGGATGAGGGTACCCCTTCCTCCACAACCCCTCCAGCAAAGGCTATCATTGGTGTTTTTGATTTTAGCCATTCTGACAGGTGTAAGATGGTATCTTAAAGTTGTCTTGATTTGCATTTCCCTGATTGCTAAGGAGGTTAAGCATGACCTTAAATGTCTTTTGGCCATTTGAACTTCTTCTGTTGAGAATTCTCTGTTCAGCTCAGTGCCCCATTTTACAATTGGGTTGATTAGCCTGTTACAGTCTAGTTTCTTGAGTTCTTTATATATTTTGGAGATCAGACCTTTGTCGGTTGCAGGGTTAGTGAAGATCTTCTCCCAGTCAGTGGGTTGCCTTTTTGTCTTAGTGACAGTGTCTTTTGCTTTACAGAAGCTTCTCAGTCTCAGGAGGTCCCATTTATTCGATGATGCCCTTAATGTCTGTGCTGCTGGGGTTATACGTAGGAAGTGGTCTCCTGTGCCCATGTGTTGTAGAGTACTTCCCACTTTCACATCTTCAGGTTCAGTGTGTTCAGACTGATATTGAGATCTTTAATCCATTTGGACTTGAGTTTTGTGCTTGGTGATAGATATGGATGTATTTTCATTCTTCTACAGATTGACATCCAGTTTTGCCAGCACAATTTGTTGAAGATGCTCTCTTTTTTCCATTTTATACTTTTAGCTCCTTTATCGAAAATCAGGTGTTCATAGGTTTGTGGGTTAAAGTCAGGGTCTTCTATTTGATTCCATTGGTTGACTGACTTCTCTGTTTTTATGCCAATACCAAGCTGTTTTCAATACTGTAGCTCTGTAATAGAGTTTGAAGTCAGGGATGGTAATGCCTCCAGATGTTCCTTTATTGTATAAGATTGTTTTGGCTATCCTGGGTTTTTAGTTTTTCCATATAAAGTTGGTTATTGTCTTCTCAAGGTCTGTGAAGAATTTTGATGGGATTTTGATGGGGATTGCATTGAATCTATAGATTGCTTTTGGTAGAATTGCCATTTTTATTATGTTGATCCTCCCAATCCAAGAGCAAGGGAGATACTGCTGAGCTTTAATAGCAAATTGGGAAGATCAGGGTTTATTTCTTATAGTATATTATTCAGAGAAGTCATGGAAGAAACCAAAGTCAAAAACTGAAGCAGAGAATGTGGAGAAGTGCAGTTTACTGACTTTTGCCTCATGCCTTTATCAGCCTGCTTTGTTATAGTACCCAGGGCTACTTACCTGCCCAAGTATGACACTTCCAAAAGTGAGATGAACTCTCACACATGAGTCACTAATCAAGAAAATGCACAACAGGCTTACCTGTAGGGTACCCCGGTGGGGATATCTTCCAAGTTGAAGGTCTCTCCTCCTAAATGTCTTTAGCTGGTATCAAGTTGATATAAAACTCTGCAGCACAAGCATTTAACTAAGTTTGTCATACACACATCACAATTGTTTCTGATTTGATTTACTCTCTGTATGCAACTAAAAGAGACCTCGTCATTTTTCTTTGTTACTTAACTGGAAATACTGAGGTTTCCTAAAAGAAAAAGCCCTAAGAGCAATGGATCTCAATCTGTGGGTTGCGACTCCTTTGGGGGTCAAATATCTGATCTGCTGCATATCTGATATTTGTATCACAATTTGTAATAATAGCAAAATTAGAGCTATAAAATAGCAATGAAATAATTTTGTGTTTAGGGCTCACCAGGACATGAGAAATGTATTAAAGGGTCAATCTATTGGGAAGGTTGTGAACCACTGTGTTAGAGTAACTGGAGGAATTTAGACAAAATTATTTGTCTCACACATTATCTTGAGGTCATTCAGAATGGCCATTAACTTTGTCAGGAATCAGTGTTATATGAGAGACTTGAGTGAAGGAGCTGTAATTTATGTTTCAACCTCAATCGTTCATTGTCATTTTGACAACTTTCTATTGGTAAATGCCTGTCTTCAGCTGAGTTGTTTGACAGGAGAGAACCTGAGTGAATCTGTCTTAGCTAAGTTGTCACAGCAGATCACTATGAGTGGAGTGGGAGGTATTAACATCTGTGGCAACTGAGGAAGGAAAGTCCAAAGTGCTCGCAAAGACGCTGGGCCCAAGCACTGTGTTATTGTGCTGTTGCTGGCAGATGTGTTCATGAATAGCTTTCCCTCAGTCTCTCTGCTCATTTTATTATGCATTGTTTAAAAGAATGCATTTGTCCTAGTCCTTGACTGTTTCCAGAAGGGAAGACAAAATAACTAACTAACTAAACAAACAAACAAATAAGCAGAAAAATAAAGGCACAGTGTTGTGTCTAAACCCATCGTGTGCACCCAAGCCTTTTTATTCTCACAGAAGAAACGTTCTCTGAACTACATTTTTTTTCTGGCTGCCTCAATTCTTTATTGCTATTTTCCCATTTATTCAATTTATTCATTTATTTTACATCCCAACTGCAGTTTCCCCTTCCTCCTCTCCTCTCATTCTCTCCTCCTCCACCTCCCCTACCTCACCCTTCCCCCCAATCCACTCCTTTCTGTTTCTGTTCTATTAAGGGTGTTCCCATGGGTGTCAACAAATCATGGCATTTCAAATTAAAGTATGACTAAGATGCTCCCATTGTACTAAGACTAGACAAGGCAACGCAGCATGAGGAAGAGATTCCTTGAAGCAAGCCAAAGTGTTAGGGACAAGTCCTGCTTCCACTACTAAAAGTCCCACAAATTGATCAAGCTGTTCAACCGGTCACACATGTGTAGAGAGTACTTAAGTGAGTCCCATCCAGAGTCCCTAGCTTTCGGTCCAGAGTCTGTTATCTCCTATGAGCCCAGGTTGGTTGTTTCTATGGCTTCTCTTGTGATGACCCTGATCCCTCTGGCTTATATAATTCTTTTTTTTCCTCTCTTTAACAGGATACTGGGGCTCAGCCCAGTTCTTGGCTGTGGATAACTGCATCTGTTTCCCTGAATCTTATTCTTCCATCATTGGATGAAGGCTCTCTGATGACAACTGGGGTAGTTATCAATCTGATTACAGACAGTGGCTAATTTAGGCTACCTACCCACTATTGATAGGAATCTTAATTGAAGTCATCCCGGTAGATTCATGGGAGTTTCCCTTGTACCAGGTTTCTATCTGACTACAAAATGACCCCTCACCAAGACTTCTCTTTCATTACTCTTCCTCTATACCCCCCCCAACCCAATTCCTTCTGTTCCCATTTCCTTTTGGCCCCCAGACTACCTAGGAGAGCTCCTCTGTTTCCTCTTTCCAGGGAAATCCATACATTCCTACTACTTTCAATTTAAAGAAGCTAACAGATAATTGTGACTTTCTCCCAACTTTTAAGAAGTCAATCTCACAGTGACCTGTGCTCCCAATTTCACTACTAGAGATACCATTTGCATGCAAACATCACAGAAATTTTACAGGTTCATTATTTGACAATATTTTTATTTGACAATGCTGTTTACCTGCAGGGAATCATGGAGCTGGCCTGGACTAGGTGTCTTGAGAGGCATGAGTCAGGTAGGAGTCTGTGGCTCCTGGAGCATTGTGTGACTTTTAGTTCCTGAGAAACCTAAGCATTCACTCAGGTTAGTGGATCATTCAGGTCACATGTGTATCCATGCATTCTTTTCAAGTCAGAAAGCATTGATGCTTGGCAGATCAATTAGTTTTTGACATTAGTCTTGTGTACCTTGTATGGTTTGCAAGCACTATTATTGTAACTGCCAACTCCATTTGTGTTCTGTCTGGCAACCACCAATATATTCTGTTTCTGACAATGGTATAAAAATTCTAATTGGTTACAATAAACTTGGCTCAGCCTTGGTCTTGAGACCCTGACAACCTGGGCCCGATTTTCAGTCCCAGTGACCATATCAGGAAGCTGCGGTTAAGTAAGTAAGCACTGGTGATTTCACTTATAAAATAAAATCAAACAAAAGAATCAAAAGATGAAACTTTGATTTCCAGAGAAATGGAGGACTGCTTGCTACCTTTCTACATAACATAAGCTCAGTTCCTATCACACTTCTTGTATATCTCACAACTGCCTGTAACCCCACAGCTCCCAGTGATTTACCTTCCTCTTCTAGAATCTGTGGGCAACTGCACAATTGTATGGTGTACACACACACAAACACACACACACATGCACACACACACACTCAAATTAATCTTTAAAGATGTGAAACCCTTTTCTCTTGGATATGGCTTCTGGCTGTTTTGTGGGGCTCTTTTCTGAGATCCGTCTCTCAGAGGCTACTGTTTCTAGGGGTCCATAGTATTTTCTCCCTTCTCTCAAGGTAATCACAACTTTGGTAATCTAATGAATTACCATGGTTTTAAATTCCACACATGGGAACCCTTTGCTCAAACATCAATATTTTTTTATCCCTAACATACAGATGGTTGGAGCATAAATCAACATTGATTGACACTCGATGTATAATTCATTTATTCCAAAATTCTTATTATGCACATTCTGCTTTTAGATATTCTCTTCTTACTAAGATGACTTAAGGACTAATATTGAAGGCTGAGGAGATGACTCAGCAGATAAAGTTGCTTGTTGTCAAACTTCACACCCTGAGTTCAAGTCTTGTGGGTTACATGGTGGAAGAAGAGAACTAACTCCTGATAATTGTCATCTGCCTTCCATATGTACACATGTAACATATACACACAAAGAAATAAATAATTATAGCTAAAACTAGGAAAGGTTTGTAATAGAGTGTGACAAGATGCCCAACTGGATGGGACAACAGCAACCATGTAAGCTCCATGAAGTGAAATAGGTGCTTAAGACAGCTAGGACTATATAACCACCTGTACAGTCGCCAAAGGGGTTTTTCACCTCAATTTTACTTTTTCATCCACAGTTTTATGGTCTTGCACAGAATAGCCTTTGTTACTGATTTAATATTTAGTGCTGCATTTTCCTGGAGAGTGGATGGACCTTGTTTCAAACTTAATATGAGAGTATTATGGCATTGAGCATCCTCCAAAAGGTGAATGCCCAAACAACTTCTTTTGCAATACTTGGGTTGAAAGAGAACCACTGACATAATTGTGCCAGAAACTGATATTTCTCCTTTGATAAAATGTTTTCATTATCTCATAGTCTAACTGCATGGTCCAGAAAGATTTGGGTACTTGTCTTTTACAAACTGCAAAAATGCATAGGCACACAGAGGAAGCTCATTTATCTGCCTTCCCATGGAGCAGTGGGGGTAAAAGATGATGTCTAAATGGCAAATCAATTCTTTCTATATACAGGTTCTTAATTACTGCTCTTTTCATAATATTTAAGGAGAAAATGACTCTTCGATGGAGATCTAAATCAGAGTTTCAAATTAGACAAGCTGTTACTAATTTAGCTAACTTTAAATACAGCTAAAATGTAATTCTTTCTGTAAAATGTTTAAAATCAAAACAAAAGAGTGACTTATATGTATTTTCTGTGCCAGTCTGAGACGTCTAAACAGTACTTCAAATGAAGAGAAATGCAAAACAGGGGCCTGTGAGTGGTGAGATCGCTTGTAACACCTGTGGGTTTCCGTTTTGGTCTCTTCCTTTTGGATTAAATTATTTCAGGTGTTTTAACTTAGATACTCCTCTGTGATACCACTAATCTCAGCTCATGTGTAGCCTTGACATTCGGTAGTATTGGCCCTTAACTCACTAAAATGCTAGCACTGCCAGAGGCATGGGAGAGTACAAAGTTTCTGTACAAATGTGCTGTGATGCAAGGTAGAAGAAAAAAAATGAAAAAAGGCCCTTCCCATCCCGTCTCCTATTCTCCCACAAAATGCTTTCATCATAAACCAAAGTCATGCAAAATGAAGCTATATAGTCAGAATGTGAGATTTTATTAATATTTTGTGTGTTAGGAGAATCAGAGGTAATTTTTACTCTTTCAATATAAAACAGTTGCGTTTCTTTGCACAAAAGTCTCTGGAACATTTCCCTAGTTAGTTAGGGTTATTACGTTACATTTTCTCAGTCAAACAAAAGACAGGGGTCTGCAAATCGTATTCTCAATACAATTTGATTTTGCCTTCTTAAGACTTAAAAATGCTGCTCACAGTTTCTTGCAGAGGTACCAACATTCATAAACATTGACTAAATTAATTAATCAAACTAATTTTGTGGCTTATAGATTTTCATAAACAGAAAATTTGAGTTGTTTTCAAATGCTGATTATGAGAGTTAATGATAACAAGATAACATTCTACTCATTTCAGGTGATCCAAATTATTCCCCCTCTCTCATTTGCTGAATGCAGCTCTGGATTGCTCTTCTGAGCCCAGGCCTTCAAAAGCAGCTATTTATATTGCTCCTGCCCATTCTGGTGACACTCACCAGTAACAGTATGAACCAGTGTTCTCTTATCCTTCATTTCGCTCAGTTTACTGGCTTCAGATCACATTCCTTTTAAGAATGCTTCCTCTTCTGATATATTTTCTCTTTTCTCCATTATTTTTTTTTTTACAGATCTAGTATCTCTTTTTCATCGTAGACTCTCTCTTTAGGAGCCATTCAGTGTCTTTTCTTGGATTAAAGCGCTAAAATTTTAAATCTTGTATTACATGTGCATGCTTTTCTGTTGCTATCCTCCTGAATTTTATTTCACATGCTGCCCCTTCCCTGCAGCATTCTCGGTCCCATGTATACTTTCCATTGTCCTGCCATAACTTCTTGAAATAGCCTTCCAGCATCCTCGGCACAGTGTCTCATTGTATACCTCAGCTAACACATTGTTTATTGGGAGGGCACAGTTGTGCTGTGAATTTACCCATGTACAGACCAGATGAAGGTAGATTGTGAAAAGGCACATATGACCTAACAGGAAAGGAATGCTCATCATATGGACACATGGAAAGGAAACTGGAGCTTTCATGAGATCTGGAAAGATTTGGGTGCCTGGGGATTTAGGACCTCTACCTTCCCTAATTAAAGACTATTCTTTCAAGTCTCCAGGTTAGATAAGTCTTCAAACATGAAATTCTAATGGTTCACAGTGGAGTCTTAGAATATCAGGATTAAGACTACAGGCAGCTCCAGCTTGACTATGCATTGGTCTGAAAGATTGTGGTGACTGGACTAGCTCTTGAAGTATGAACATGGGCCCCTGATCTCCCCTCAGAACCTGGTCATTGTCCATGTACTTTTTTGTAGATAGATCAAGTGGCGTTCCACAGAGGTCAGCTGTCAGGACCCTTGTTCTGTATTGTCATTGTCTAACTTCATAGCACTGCCTGACCCACAGCTACATAGCACTTCTTCCATGGGTGGTAAAGTGTGATGATGGTCAGGCTTTAGTATGTTATTACCCTTGATCTTCCTTAAGTGTGGATTGTCAGAGTCGTGTAACGGGACCAATAAGCATCATTGGAACTCATGGAACACAGACTGGTGGTTGGCAAAGTTATTCCTGAGTGAGACTTGGAGAATCAAATCTCATACTATCATTGAGCATAGGTTTGAATGTTTTCTTCGTGGTCACCACATTACATCCCTTATAATCTATGGGTTATGTGAAAATTCTCAGAGGTTTCTAGCCCCTCATGAGGCAATTTTACCTATACTTAAGATAATAGTGATTGACTTTTTCCAAGCATTGCTTCTGGGGCAGATTAATGACTCAACCTCCACTTTTAAAAAGAATTTAATCATGTAGAATTCCTAGTAAGGTTACAATAACGTGCTTGTAATAGCTGTGAGGTAGAAAATCTTTGGGAAAAATTTAAAGTTTTGAAAGACACACTTTTAATAGTTGAACAAGGGACTCATTGAAGTCAGAAGACAGGAAGAATGGAAGTCTGGCTATTGAGTGATGATGTACCTTTCTTGTTAGGATAGATTGGTGATCAAAGGTGATAATTAATTCCTTGTACCCATTTCTGCCTTAGATTCCTGGGATAAAAATTTTGTGAATAGGTATGCACCCTGGGGATTTAAAGTAGAGCTGACTGACTGTTATTAATATATAAAAGTTTATATTTATGATTCTTGTAAGAAATTTTTATAAGATCACCTTTTAAAATAAATAATAAAGTGATTGGTCCTTTCCTTGTAACTACAAAAGACAGCCTACCAGTAAAGGAACTGGCTGAGAAAAATACTTTGCTTGCTTTCACTTTGTTAATCAATAACAAGTTGCTTGAACGTGAATGTATGTTTGTTCTTAGGTATAATTTGTTTTCACCTGTAATATGTAAAACAATCAGGTAAGAGGTATGGGAAAATGTTTTTACTTGTATCCGTTGTAATCATTAACTTAAAAATAGATTATAACCACATTATAATTTTTACATTGCTTGAAAGATTTTACTGTGGTATATAAGCAGTAAGGGAAAATTAAGAAGAGATAGAAGGGGTACATCTGTACAGAGGTAGGAAAAGAAATAAAAGACGTGAGAGAGAAATGATGGAATAACTTCACTTGTAGGTATGTGTGTGTACTTGTTTGTGTGTGTGTGTGTGTATTTTCCCTCTTTCTCTAGACCCAGAGCTTTAAGTGTGTCCCACTTGCTAACTCTAGAGAGTAAAGTTTTACTCCTTCAGATAGAGAAATCAAATGTACTGTTTCAGGGGACTCCCTGGCTCTGCCTCAATTCCTGAGCTGCTGAAATCTGGTTTTCACAGCAGCAATGGATGGATGAGAAACTGGATCCTTGGAGCAATTGTATTTTACAGATGCATTTGCTGCTGAGCTATGTGTCAGACATGGCAGGGAAGATCAATTAAAGCCTTTGCAAAGGAACTGTTTCCAGCATAACAATTGCTCCATAGGTATGTCATAGCTTACATGTATTTCACTGGCTAGTTGTGTCATCATCTTATCTTAGACTTCATAATTTAAGTGAAACTGGCTTCTAATAGGAAGTATATTTTACCCGGAATCAAATCAGTATTCTGCTTTTGAGCAATCCATCTAGACAATTGCATGATGTCTCCAATCCATCAACAAATGAAAGCTTTTGTATTAGGACCATGTGAAATGAACAGAACTGTTAACTAAGCATTCAAATACTCAAAATTCTCTAAACACACTACTGAACAATGTGGTGAGAACCAACTATGTGAAGACTCTTCTCTGTCTCATGTGGAAGAAGCAATAAAGAATATTGGATATTTTGGTGATATCTGAAAAATTTCAAATAGAATAAATAGTAATTTACAATGGAGGCAGAGCTGACCCTCACAGGGCAATGGAAACTAACTTTATTGAAACAAAAATCAGTTATCTTTTCCCAGTAAACTTCCCTTTGGGAATATGCTGCTTGACTAATAGATCCTTTGTATTTGTTGAGAAAAAATGCCTTATAACCTAGGCTGAGGTGATAGCTCACTCAGTAAATTGCTTACTCTGTATGTATGAAGACAGATCCTAACACTAACCCTGAGTATTTTAGACTTAATAATTTTTTGACTAGTGTATCCATTTCTTTGATTTTGTCTTCATTGACTGAAATTCCCTCTTCCGTCTCTTGTATTCTTTTGGAGAGGCTGGCCTCTACAATGCCTCTTGGCATTCTTAAATTGTTTATTTCCATATTTCCTTCAGTTTGTGTTCTTTATTGATACTATTTCCACTTTCAAGTCTTCAGTGGTTTGATGTGTTTTGTGCCACTGTTTGTTTATGTTTTCATAGATTTATTTGTTTCTTCCTTAAGGACTTCTATTATCCATAAAATTATGATAAGTTATTTTACTTGTATTTCAGCTTTATTGGAATATTCATGGCCCAATATGGGGTTATTGGAGTTTAGTGGACACATGATGTTCTAGCTGTTATCAACTGTATTTTTATCCTATTGTCTAAGCATCTGGAAATGGAAAAAAAGTAATTCTTAGTATGGATATCAAATTTTTGTTGGATAGGTGTTTTCTTTATTTTTGTTTCATTCTTGCTCTTTGGTGAGTGGGGGATTATATGTTGCCTGTAGGAATATATTTTGGGCCCAATAGGAGTAAGCACTAGATTTTCCAGATAAAAGTCATTTCAGAGTACTGGGACCTGACACTAAAGAATGGGGAAGAACTGGGGACAGTATAGGAGTTTGAAAAGAGGGAGGAAAACAGGGTGTTCCACCAGAATCTGGTAAGTTAGTGTCCTGGGTATTGGGGTAGGAAATGTGGAACATTTGCTAGGTTTAGAGATGGAAAAGAGTCTGGGGCATTTGATTTGTTTAGTTTGTTGATATTGTTGTTACTCCATCCATTTGCCTGCAAACTTCAGGATGTCATTTTTAAGAATGAAATGGTACTCCATTGTGTAAATGTACCACATCACCTCATCTATTCTCATGCTGAGTGACATTTAAGTCGTTCCCAATATCTAGCTATCACGGAAAGAACAGCAGCAAGCAAGGTTGATCAGATGTCACTATAATAGGATGCAGCATCCTTTTGGTATATGCCACAAGTTGGATTTTGAGGTAGATTATTCCCATCTTTCTGATTAACCTGCGTAGTGATTTCAGTAGTGGCTGTACACGTTCGCACTCACACCAGCAGTGGATGAGTGCTCCTCTTAGTCCACTTCCTTGCCAACATGAGCTGTCACCAGTTTTGATGATCTTAGTCATTCTAAGAGGAATAAGATAAAATCATGAAGCAGTCATAATTTGTATTTCTCTTCTGACAAAGGATGTTGAACATTTCTTTAAGTTTTTCTCAGATGTTTGTGTTTCCTCCATTGAGAACTGTCTGTTTAGATCTGTACTTTATTTTTCATTGCATGACTTGTTTTTTGATATCTGATTTCTTGAGTTATGTATATGTTTTGAATTATTAGCCCTCTGTAAGATACCTTGTTGATTAAAGCCATTTTCTACTCTGAAAGCTGACAGTTTGTCAATAAAATGGTGTACTTTTATTGACAGAAACTTTCCAGTTTCACAAGTCCCATTTATTAATTGATGATTTTAATACTCATGTTAATAGTGTTCTATTCGGAAAGTCTTCTATACCAATGAATTCAAGGCTATTACACTACTTTCTCTCCTCTCAAGTTGAGTGTATCTGGTTTAATGTTGAAGTATTTGATTGATTTGGAACTAAGTTTTGTGCAGGGTGGTAAGTATGAATCCATTAGAATTATTAGAATTATTCTACATGCAGCCAACCTGTTAACCGGAACCAATTGTTTAAGAAACATTCTCTTTTTCCAGTGTGCATTTATCTAAAATCAGGTGTCCATAGATATCAAGTTTTTTTTAAGATTTAATTATTTATTATGTATATAGCATTCTGCCTGCATGTATGCCTGCACAGCAGAAGAAGGCACCAGATTTTATCATATATGGATTTTATCATAGATGGTTGTGAGCCACCATGTGGTTGCTGGGAATTGAACTCAGGACCTCTGAAAGAGCAGCCAGTACTCTTAACCTCTGAGCCATCTCTCCAGTCCAATATCAAAATTTATTTGGGGGTTACACCTATTAAAACTCACAGGGTTCAGAAAGATTTACTCTAGCTGGTGAAAATCTGACTCCTAAGGTCTGAGGATAAATAAATTAACTCATGTTACCTCTACATCTTCGTTATTCTTTGGACATAGAAATAGAGGAAAGGAGCAATCTCCACCAGGTTTTTAGATTTTACAGACATAGTTTTAAAAAAATTCCACAGGCAAAAAAATTATATCAGAATGCATTTCAGAATCAAACACAAAAGAATACAAACAATCCGGGTCTTCTATTAGATTCCATTGATTGACTTCTCTGTTTTTATGCCAATACCAAGCTGTTTTCAATACTGTAGCTCTGTAATAGAGTTTGAAGTCAGGGATGGTAATGTCTCCAGAAGTTTCTTTATTGTATAGGATTGTTTTGGCTATCCTGGGTTTTTTGTTTTTCCATATAAAGTTGATTATTGTCCTCTCAAGATCTGTGAAGAATTTTGATGGGACCTTGATGAGGATTGCATTGAATCTATAAATTGCCCTTGGTAGAATTGCCATTTTTATTATGTTGATCCTCCCAATCCAAGAGCAAGGGAGATCCTTCCATTTTCTGGTATCCTTCTCAATTTCTTTCTTCAAAGACTTAAAGTTCTTGTCAAATAGATCCTTCACTTCCTTGGTTAGAGTTACCCCAAGATATTTTATGCTATTTGTGCCTATCGTGAAAGGTGATGCTTCTCTGATTTCCCTCTCTGCTTCCTTATCCTTTGTGTATAGGAGGGCAAGTAAACAGAAAGTGCATTGTAAGCAACTTCCAAAGTTTTAGAATTGACAGAGACATTCTGCTGCCTGGACAGTCACCCAAAGTTATTTTGTAATGTTGGGGCATCCATCTTCAGCCTAAACACTCAAACTGTCTGACAGACTTTTCCATGAAGCAGAAAATTTGAAGATCTGTTCTGCCCTGCAATGGCAAAGTTTATTAGTTGCTTTCTTCTGTGTTCTTCAAAATGTCTGGCTGTTTCCTCCATGAAGCAGAAATCTTGCTTCCATTTTCTTTGAAAGATTAGCGCTCACTTGTCTGTGAGTCCTGCATATCCAGTTCATACAGCATACCATCAAGCAGTCTAGGCAAGAGCAGTTTCTTGCCCAAATGGCTAGTTTTGTCACATTAACAGCAAATTCCATGATATGTTTCCTCAGTGTCCATTAACCTCTCTAAAGTAATTGGCCTCACTGTCGAGAAAAGTCTAAATTCTTAACATAACATAGGCCTTTGAAGATTATCTATCTAAAACAATATCTGAAGATACATAATATATCTTATATTACATATATACATATATCTTATACACATAATATATATTATATACACATATATACATGTACATATACATATTGTATATATACATATTATATATATACATACATAACTTTACCTGCTTCAAAAAGTCAGCTGAATTCCTGATAACTCAAATCCAGTAACCAGAGTTCAGAGATAAATTCTGAGGTCATGCCCATAAATTTGACCACAGTAGTGATGGGTGGCAAAGACAGCAAAAACATCCAAATCGTTTCTGTATCAGCTCCATGCTTGCAAGAAAACTTACATAGGCAACAAAACAAGCATTTATAATTTTCTCGATAGATAAAACTCTTTTTTTTAGTAACTAGTTAAAATATTTATTTATTTATTTTTATTTTTTTGTTGTTGGAAAAATTTCTGCCTCCTCCCCACCTCCCATTTCCCTCCGCCTCCTCCCACTCTTCTCCCCCTTTCCCCACTCCTCTCCCCCTCCCCCACTCCATTACCCTCCCTCTCCAGTCTGAAGAGCAGTCTGGATTCCCTGCCCTGTGGTAAGACCAACGTCCTCCCCCCTCCACTACTGCATTGCTTGTGGGAGTGTAAGCTGGTACATCTCCTTTGGATATCAGTATGGTAATTTCTCAGAAAGTTAGGAAACAACTTATCTCTAGACCCAGCAACACCACTTTTGGGTGTATACCCAAAGGATGCTCAATCATACCACAAGTACATGTGCTCGACTATGTTCATAGCAGCATTGTTTGTCTTAGCCAGAACCTGGAAGCAAGCTAAATGCCCCTTGACTGAAGAATGGATAACAAAAATGTGGTACATTTATTCAATGGAGATAATGGAGTACTACATAGAAGGAAAAAGTAATGTCATCTTGAAATTTGCAGGTAAATGGATGAATCTAGAAAACATCATATTGAGTGAGGTAATGCAGACCCAGAAATTGAATTATCATATTTACTCACTCTTAAGTGGTTTTTAAATATAAAGCAAAGAAAAAACAGCCTACAAATCACAATCCTAGAGAAACTAGACAACAATTATGACCATAAGAGGGACATACATGGATCTAATCTACATGGGAAGTAGAAAAAAAAAGATCTCCTGAGTAAATTGGGAGCATGGCAACCATGGGAGATGGTATAAGGGGAGGGGAAAGGAAGTAAGGGGAACAGATACAAATGTATAGCTCAATAAAATCAATAGAAAATACTATTTAATTATATTTTTGCAATGTTTTTGCAACTCAGAATTCCTTCCCTCTCAGTTTTACAGAAAGAAAAGACAAGCAAACATTTCTTCATCTGCTGAATAGTTATGACGAAGCTGAGATTTACGTCTGATTCTAATATGTGTCTTAATATCACATGTATATTATACAAGAGGTCTCCACTTACAGAATGTCCCTCTTTCCATGTTGATCTACTCCAAGTATGTAGCATTTCTTTTTATTGCATTTTTCCTTTTTTGTCTGACTATAACTTATATTTACAAAGTTTACAATATGCTAAGTTCTATACCAAGTTTATATTTCTTATTTATTATTAGTTATGTGCACACCCATGTATACACATGCTACAGCACACAAGTGATGTCACAGGACAATTGGAGAGTGTTGGTTTTCTCCTTCCAGCATATCCATTCTAGGGACTGGAATTAGACTTTTAGGTTGACTGCAGAGCCTGTTAACTATTGAGTCCTCTCACGAGACTTTATGCTAAGTTCGTTAACACAGAGATCATATACTATATGCTTTCATGTCCAAAGTGTCCTCAGATTAGTACTGACATTTGTTTCTCTCTTTTCTAGATGAAGAAACTGAGGTTTAGATGAAGCAAGTAACTTTTCTGACACTACCCAGAATTAGAATCCTTGTCATATAATTATACTAAATGTCATACCATTTTTATGTGTTTTTAATTTTTATTTTGATCTTCAAGCTACTTTTTTGTTTTTTATTGCTTTTATTGAGCTATATATTTTTCTACACTCCCCTTCCTTTCTCTCCCCTCCCTTTCTACCCTCTCCTGTGGTCCCTACGATTCCAGTTTACTTAGGAGATCTTGTCTTTTTCTATTTCCCAAGTAGCTAAGATCTGTATATGTCTCCTTTAGATTCCTCTGTTGAGAGTTCTCTGTTTAGGTCTGTACTCCACCATTTTTATGTGTCTTATTGTCTCTCTGGAAGTTGGTAGATAATGATCCAGGTAAAGATAATACTAACCTGACAATCGTAAGACTTCAAATGAGATTAAGTTAGCACTCACAATGGTTCTTTTGCAGATGAGTACACTTATGCTGCTCTATTACTCTGTTAATGGAATAAAGTTAGGGTGCAAATAATTACATTTTGTATTTTTGTTTTTTGTATTATGATATAAGCAGGCATTTAAATTCTTTCTGTTGCCATTGATTTTTAACTAAAATCATCCAATGTAGTTTGGTGAAATAAGAAAAAAAAACAGTACTTAGGTTGTTTGGGCTTTTTTTTTTAATCTGACTACTGTTGCTTTATTCTGTGATGGTATTGAGGTTTTTCCAAAATATTCAATACATTAGTTCAAGAAAACAAGATTGATGTAATTATGACAGATGGGGTATACTGAATGTTTTACCTTTAGCAAACTGATTTAGATAGAGCTGTAGTCGGCATAAGGAGAATACTGGCATTGTCTGAGAGTTTTCAGTTAGCTGGAGTGCAAGGAGTTGGTGGTGACACCCAGTTCCTAATTCTGGTGTACATTTTAACTGGCACCAGATATTACAAGTTTCATGTGTGTTCTCAGAGAGCTAACAGAATAATATTGTCATTTCTCATGCAGATAATACTTGACAGAGTTTCAGTTTAAGTCATAGATGTGTTCCCTTTTTCCACCCACTGTACATATAAGATGTAGAAACAAACTTACTTTACATGACTGTGAATAGCAGAATGGCAGAGAATCACTAGATCACAATGTTTTAACAACTGGCTACTTCTCTTTCCTTCTCTCTTTTCCCCCCATGCTTATTAATTCCAACCATCTTTCTTCCTTGCCCCATCCCCTCCCTGCTTTCTATGTCTCTTTATATTGTATTTTATGCTCAATAAAAGTTAAAAAATGTACAATTCTAAACAGAGATTTTAAAATTTAGATCAGTAAGTAATAAAGGTGCTTGCATAAAGCTACGCAATGATGATACTGAGGATTTTAGTGGACTTCCATAGCTTAAAGTAAAACTATATGGTTAGGATTCACCACTCTATTTGTGTTTTACTGATGGTGTAAAGGCAGATGAAATTCATCCTGGACTGCCAAGTCAATGTCTGCATAGATTATACCACGTTACTTTGTTCTGTACTTATTGGAGACAAATTCAATGAATTTTTGTTTCCCATTGTTTTAAAATAAATAAATAAAAATCCCTTGAGCTTTATGTCAAGCATTACCTTTGGAAAAAGAGCACATAGTGAATAAATTAGAAAATCAACAGTTTCGGTTTAGAAGTAATCAAGCTATGTACAATCATTTCTACTAGCATACTGTAGTCACGCCTCACTCATTGTACTTAATGTGTCACTCAGTATAGTAGCAAATGGAACCGCCCCACCACACACACACATACACCCTGCCACAGCACACAGTGTTAGATAGCATCAAAGGTGAAAATCCATTCTTAGTGAAGAAAACACCTGTGTCATATTTATTCAACCAAAGGAATAATAGTTTATATTCCACAAACCAGAAAAGGAAGACACATTTATGTTATGTAAATTTAGTGAATCAAACAGCATTCTGCTTGTGAGGTTCTATAGGCAAATACATTTTACAGAAGTCGAAACTTGGATGCCTGAAATACAAAGTAAATTCTCCAAGATTTGTTTATTGTTATTGTTATAACTCTTAACCTAAGGGAAGGGCTTTTTCCATTCATCCTGATGCCAGAAATGGCTTTTTGTGGCAACTGGGCATTGAGGAATGGGTGAGCATATCCTAAAGTGGATTCTAGCTCTCTGTGGATTTTATATCAAAATTCTCTCTCGTTTTGTAAACACAAGCTTAAAACAGCCATAAAACAAGAATTCTCTAGGGCCTTGTGCTTCTTCCTTCTGTCACGTGCTTTCATATTCAAGCACAGAGAAACCGAATGAACTATGTCATCCCAGCAAATTAGCTGTGCATGCAATCTCATCTTGTGGTTAACCACAGTGGATCAACATTCATATTTTTCTTGTTAATTAAAAAAGGATAATGTAAAACTTCCCTGTTTACTTTCCTACTTTTCAGAAATAAATAACCCAACAAAACATAATTTAGTCTTTTCAGGCTGTGACAATATCACCAAAAATGTATATTGTTTGTTTAATTAATAAAGTTTATATCCACCATATTTTCAGCATGCTTTATTTAAATAGATCATCGTTATTAATGAGAAAAATATTGCTACAGAGGATTCTTATATTGGGGGCCGTGTGTGTGTAGGGAGGGTGTGGGTATACATATGTGCACATACATGTGCACACATGCACATCCTTTTCTCTACTGATAAGGAGCATTGCTTCATTAGATGAAAATAATAAATTAGTCTTATAAATGATCCATAATATCACAAACATCCATACTGATGGATCGCCATATGATTTATTGTCATAAAGTATAAAATCAGGTTATACATTTTCCCTCTTCTATTAATTCTTTATGACAAAACAGTATGCATTTTTTCTCTATGATCTTCTGCTGCCTAACAAGTAACATACCAGAACTTCTCGATCACATTAGCTGTCTCTTAGTAATTTTTGATAAGAATGAGATTCTATTGTGTCTTCAGTTGAAAAAAAAAGTCTAAATTTTCCATGGAAATAGAGAAAAAAATAATTTATTAACAGAAAAATATTCATATATTAGGATAGTGCATCATATACTGTTAGGCCTATGCCATCATTGGGCATATACAGCAGCAGCTTATTCAAGGTCCAGTTAACGATCATGCAATACAGAGAGGAGATTCCAAAGGACTGTTACAAATGAGCTACAATCACTCCTTTGTAGGTAAATCCTTTGCTTTTATTCTGTCTTGCATGCCTTTTTCCACAATTAAAATACAGACAATTAAAAATCAGGACAAAGCACCCTTAACACCTTGATGAAGTGAGAAAAAGAAAATGGTAATATGCTCTCTCAACTTCCGTCTGAGCCATGACTGAGATTCCCATTCTGTAGTTTCTTTCCAAGCTCCAGAACTCCTATGCCTTTCCTCCGAAAATGCAATTCTTAATAAGGTAAATTTTGAATTTTATTCAGGTACATTATCTTAGTGTGATGACTATTTCACGTGGATTTTAATGCTTTGATCTTCTCACCTGGCTTCCTATCTTGTTTTGTTTCATAATAAGTTCTTACATGTCACACAGAATTTTTAGAATAAATTCTATTTGAGTACTGATGATACAAATAGCCTGAGAGCACATTCATCTCTCAGTGTACCAAAACAGTGAACTGAAAAGAAGGAAAATATGTTACTATTTGAGATTATTAATTATTTTGTGGCAAAACTGAGATGAAAAATTATTACATTGACTGTTCCAAATTTTGTTTAGAGCTAATGTTTCATATAGCAAATAGGTGGAATATTATGACTGGTAAATAATATTTATTTGAAATTCCAATATCCTTGAGAGAGATACAAATCTTACATCTAAGAGGTATTTCACATATATTTAGTTCTATTTTTACATCCTCACACTTACCCAGAGACCTGTATGATGCATGGAATATTATGCAGTTTAGTGACATGTGCCTAAATAAAAATCATCAGATTCTAAACAGATGTATTCTGAAAGAATCAGGAAGAAGCTAATGAGAATTTCCAGAAAAACCTCAAAACATTTAAAGGCCGAGTTATAAAATCCCAGTTAAAACAATGAAACAACTAACAGCGAGTCCTTGTAACACGGAGTTCTGAATGGGCGAGCTCCATCCAGTTTCTTCCCTCAGAGCTCAGAAAGCTTCATACAGCTGGAGGTGGAAAGAGTATAAGAACATGGAGGAATGGAGGACACCAGGAAAACAAGCCCCTTTGCTACAACTGAGCAAGGTTCATATGACCTCACAGAGACTGAAGCAGCAGAAACTGAGCCTACACAGGTATTCACCAGGTCCTCTGCATATATATTCTAGTTTTCAACTTAGTGTTTTTATGGGATTCCTAAGTATGTGAACAAGTGGGTTTCTGTTTCCTGTTCCTTGTCTTGTGCTCTTTTTCCTCTATTGGGTTACCTCTCTAGCATTGATTTGATGGTTTTTGCTTTATCTTATAATTTATCTTGTCATGTTTGGTTGCTATGCTAGTTCTTTTTTTTTTTTTTTTTTTTTTTTGATTTTTTCGAGACAGGGTTTCTCTGTAGCTTTTGGTTTCTGTCCTGGAACTAGCTCTTGTAGACCAGGCTGGCCTTGAACTCACAGAGATCCGCCTGCCTCTGCCTCCTGAGTACTGGTTCTTAAAAGCCTGTTCTTTTCTAATGAGATACAGAAAGGGAGTGGATCTGAAGGAGAGGAGAGGTGAGCAGGAACTGTGAGAGACAGAAAACTTTGTTCCCTTTAGTCAGGATATAATTAAAACTTTAATCAAGATATACTTTATTGGAAAATAGTCTATTTTCCATAAAAAAAGTGCAAGAAGTAAAAAAAACACTACAAAGTTAGCTAAATGACTTAATGATGAAATTAAGAACTTGGAAAAATATGAACAAAACAAACCCAAATTAAGCAAATGGCAGAAAATAAGGAAATAAAAAGAGAAATTAAAGAAACAGGAATAGTGTCATTATTTATTTTTCTATGCTAATAAGGTCTGCACCCTCCTCATGTTTCCTTTGGTTTGCATGTTGGTTCTTTGTGTCTGTAACAGATAAACATCCTTCTCCCTACCTTCTCCATCACTTCCTTTTCCACTTTTGTTTGCTTGCTTTCATTTAACATAAATTCATATGTAGTAAAGAACAGCCTAGTGACTACTCTCAATATTATGCCTAAAAATTTTGTCTTCCTGATCCAATTCCAAACTTATATTTAAAATGTATTTTATTATGATCGTTATTTTTATTAAAATTTTACTACTTCAAGTTATGAGAAGCTGCCTTTTCTATCCCTCATGAATTAGTTATATTTCTGTCTCTTTCTTTGCTGCCTGGTTTCACAAAGTGTTGACTCTGCTCCCACTTGCATATTTTTTTTCCTTTTTTTGTATATTGATCAATTATTCTTGTAGTCAACAAACAACCTCTAATTCAGTGGATTGAAATGATAAACTGATACAAAATAAAACAAAAATCAAGTGGAGAGAGTTTTGGCAAATTTAAATAGAGATAATGAAAAGAACTGTAAATTTTAATGTCTGCCTCTGAGTCTTGAAGGAAGCAAAGGACTGATCTGAAAAGTAGTTTTGTTTATATGAGTTCTAACATCTCTCCACTTTTCTAGCAGGATTATCTGGTATGGTCATTTGGTAGAATATAGTCCCCAAAAGGATTGGAACAATTAGGAGTTGTGACTTTGCTGGAGTCCATGTGGCCTTGTTGGAGGAAGTTTGCCCCTCTTGGGATGATACAATTAAGAGATTTCAGATTTCATAAATCTCATAAGAGACTTTGAATTTTATACTTTTAAACTGGGTTGAGACTGTTCTACATTATGGGGACTTTTCAAGTTGGACTCAATGAATTTTTGCTTTGTCATATGGCTACAAGCCAATGGAGGCCAGAGAGTGGAATGTGGCAGTTTGAAAGAAATGCCCCCCCCCCCAGAAAGTGACACTATTAGGAGTTGTGTCTTTTTAAAAATGGGTGTGACCTTGTTTGAGGAAGTGTGTCACTGTGAGGGTGGCATTTGCAGTCTTAAAGGCTTAAGCTACTCTCAGTGTTTAACACA
>JABTXL010003523.1:35823032-35937027 GCA_025134845.1 Neodon shergylaensis | reverse complement strand
CACAATTCTAACAATGATAATGCAGTTTCTTTTGCTGTTCTACATGCAATTTTAGGATTCTGAGATTATTATGACTGAGTTAAAGGAGCATAAGAATATAGGAAAAAAGAGAAACAGCTAAAAATTGATGACAAGATGATTACTCTACAATTTGATAATACTTCATTATAAGGACATTGAGATTTCTAAACACTGAAATGCATTTTGAGTGGTCAGAAATATAGAAGACTAATGCATCAAGGTTGAGGAGTAGTGGCAAAGAGAAGGACATTTACAGTGGCCCCTTACACATGAAGCAAATTAATTAAATTATGACTTAACTATTAGCCAATGGTAGGGCTAATAGGTCATGCCTTTGGAGATTTCCCTTAAGATCTTTTAAGCTGGACTTTGAACATGAATCAAATATCTGCTCTGCAGGCATGGTTCCCTGAACAAGATCCTCATAAAGTTTGGCAATGGGAAGCCTTGAGGGGGATATTGCTGATATATCTCAGAGAGGCTCGGAGGGACTCAGAATTTTTTTTAGCGAAAATGAAGGTTTCCATACACCTCATTATATCTTTTGGCAAACTGCCTACGGAAAACTCCAACAATATCACCAGTACAATGAATAGTCATATCCTACTAGATCAAACACAATTTGCATTTCCCGCAGTGTCCTGTTATCAAGAAACAGTCCTACAGAGAGAATGAAAGAGAGGCACGAAAAAGATAAAGGTGACTTTCCAAAGCTATTTATATCAATTTCAAATTAACTTATTAATTTATGTTTAGAAGTCTAGCACATGTCCCCGGTAAGTTCTTTTCCTTGCTGTGTCAACTAAGTGTTGCTGACACCGATGAATTTGAACAAATGCTAAAGAGTCATTAAAGTAGGTAGAAGTCAATGCTTTTCTATGTATTCTGCTCTCTGTGCTAAACCCTTTATACGAATCAAAGTGTTCCAAGTAATCTAGCAATAATATGCGAGTTTCCTCTTGTCCTTTACTAAAACAGTGTTCTCCTTCAATGATAGCCCTGTGGATCTCCTTTTTGAATTGTAAACACAGTTTTCTTAAACAAACCTTTTTTGAAATGCAAGAAAACAAGTGTCTTTGAGATATAATTATGTTCTTGAAATATTGAGCAATAACAATATATTTATATACTTTGTACATCCAATAAACCCTAGGAGCTATTTATTGAACTTTGTCTAGCCAGCATAAAAATCTACCCATTCACAGTATGAAATTTAGTAAGGTAAGACTTAAGTATTTAATGCACTTGATTTGATCTTTTAGGCCCAGTAGGGAGTTGGATAAGTGCCTAGTTACTAAGTGTTGCCATTATAACAATAAAGCCCTCCTTTCTTCTCTAAGAGATGGGGGTGTTACAATAAGCTCAGAGTTTGCAAAGCAGTTGCTAACCCTTCATGCACCATTCTCCTTAAAACTCTTGCTGATAGTAGGCTGTAACCTAACACCAGGAAGCCCATCTTTCAAACTGAAGAAATGTGTTTTTCCCTCCATATTCCACATTTTCTCTTTTGTTTTTTTTTCTTTTCTTTTTGATATCATAACTTAATTATATTATTTCCCCTTTCCATTCCCCCAAATCTTCCCATATACCCATCCTTGCTCTTTCAAATTCATGAGATCTTTTTTCATCAATTGATTGTATTATATATACATACATATGTGAATATAATTAGGGATACATATATATATATATAACTTCATCAGTCTGTATGATCTGTAAAATGTTACCTGTATGTTTGTTTTCAAGATTGACCATTTTGGTATGGAAGAATGGTCTGTATTCTGTCAATTATATTTTAAATAATGCTGATTGGCCAGTAGCCAGGCAGGAAGTATAGGTGGAACAACCAGACAGGAAGTAGAGGCATGTCAATGAGAACAGGAGAATTCTGGGAAGGAGGAAGCCCATTCCTCTGCAGCACTGTCCCAACCACAGAAGAAGCAAGATGTGACTGCCCCGCTGAATAAGGTACTGAACCACATGGCTAACACAGATAAGAATAATGGGCTATATAAGTTATAAGAGTTAAGAAGAAGCCTAAGCTAATAGGCCAATCAGTTTATAACTAATGTAGACCTCTGTGTAATTTTCTTGAGACTAAACAGCTGGGGGACCTAGTGGGTCAGAAAACCTCAGTGAACACTATTTGGTGATGGAAAACCTCAATTAATCTAAGTGTAGAATTGTGAAGCCCAGTCATAACATAGATGTCTACAGTGTAACTTCTGTATTTTCTCTCATTGATCGTGACATCTTCTTTTTTAACTCCATGAACACTTTCACTTGGTCACATGATTATTTCTACAATGACTTAGCCTTTTCCAATCTCCATTCCCAACATCAATGTCTTCCCAGGCCACATTGAACCTTGAGGTGAGTTATGGTTATATTGTTTGCTCATGGAATTTGCTAAAATCAACTAGTATTTTCTGGGATGGACAGGGTGTCCTGTCTGACATGGAGAAGACTTGGAATACTCTTTGTAGCTAAATCACACACAGAGCTTGACAATAAAAGAGAAACTTACCTGTCACTTGGTCGGTTGCCTGTTGTGATCAATTTGTCAAGAACTCTGTTCAGGATCTTTAACTTTCTGTTTACAGTGTTGGCGCTACATGGATGGGAAATGGAAACTTTCTTCCAATACTGAGCAGGGGGCTCCAGAACTTGGTTTTTCTATTTTTGATTCACATGCTATAAGATACAAACTAAATGTAATTGCCTTCAGATAGATCTGGAGCTGGCTCATCTTTGCTATGCCAGAACCTAACTTAAAGCTTTAAAAGGCTGTCATAGTTGTACCCATATATTTTGTGTTATCAGAAGCACAGCCAAGATATTGCAGGGACCCACTGTCTGTTAGCCTGGCTCCAGTCTCAGTGAGAGACCATATCTCAAAGCAAGAGAGTGGAGAGCGACAGAACAGAGCACTTAACATCCTTTTATGGCCTACATATGATTCTCTAGGAACATAAATATATGACTACATATACTATGCACAAATATACAACACAAACAAAAATCCATAAATTATTATTTTTCATAAATTATTTTTTAAAACTATCCCCACATTTCATTTTCTTAACTGGTATATATGTATGTTTTAATTGAAAGACCATTTACAAGGCTGATTCAGTATCTATATGTTGTTTGGTCTTAATTGACTTATATATTGTGGAAGAGAAAAAAATCTTCGTTAGGAAACAACAAAGCAGAAAAGAATTCTGAAGGGGAAAAAGAACTCTAAAATGTTTCAACAAAGTTACTGAAAACCAAAGTAGCAAGTCTCTTGATATTATTGCTGAATGTAACTTCCACAAATTAGAAGAAGATTATTTTTAAATTTTGATCTAAACGAAACAACATGATGTTGGCTATTAAGAATTTTCTATATATTACATTCAGCTTGTTCTAATAGTTTACTTATTCTTACGTTATTTATTTAGTCCTCAAAGCATTTCCTTACAATGCCCAGAATCCTTGGAGATCTCATTTGTGTGTAAACTTCTTCTGAGTTCTGCTTATCAGATTTGATATGATCTCATCTGAAGGGAGCACTGCAGGCTATCATTTGTTTTATAGAAAGAAAAATTCTCATCATGAAATGTTGGAGATAAAAAATATGATTTAGGAAGGATGATTTTGTATAGAAATGAAAAATCATTATGTATAGATGTAAAGACCCAAATATATTCAAAACCACATCCAGACAATAAAACAAAATTTTAAAGCTGCATTACATCACCAATGAATACAGAAGTTCTTTCTTTCATTTTTTCTTTCTTTTCTCTCTTTCTTTCATTTTTTCTTCCTTCCTTCTTTCTTTTTATTTATTTATTTTGCATGCACTTACATTGGTTTTGTGCCATGTGATGTTCATTTACTTCCTTTCTATTTTTTTCCTACAACCTTAATTATGTTTTTATTGGAGATTTCAAAAGTCAGAAACATACTACTGCATTAGTTACACGACACTGGAGGCTTTGGAATTAAGGAGACTAGCATCCGTATCTCAGAATCATTTGCAAGTATATTATCTTGGCCATCACAATCCCATACTTTAGAGATATGTCAAAATAGAATAATTTAATTCTAATAACTATTAGAGCTATTTTTTCAGAGTATTCTGGCCTCTACTTTATAAGCATAGGTAAGAGTCAGATAATTAGTTTTAGAAACTGCTTAGAACAAGGATTATCACATGGCAATTTGGAAAACTAACAGTTTACACGCCTGCAGATACTCCATAGAACACACATTCCCTGTTTTAAATAAAATGCAAATAGTGCCTTTCCCATAAACATTAGTCTAATAGTGCAAGCAACAGGAGAGTCTCTATTTGATCTAGAATAGAGTAACTGTAGGAGAAGCAATATATCTTTGGTATATTCTATCCTTTAGAAATAAGAGCTGCTTCATATATATATATATATATATATATATATATATATATATATATATTAAAATTTAAATATATTTTGGTCATATTCTTCCCTCCCCCAAGTTCTTCCAGACCCTCTCTCCCTCTCTACCCATCTAAAATTAAGTTCTTTCTCAAAAACCAACCAAAAGTTGAATACAACAACCAAACCCCCCAAACCAAGAAAACAAAATTTAAAAAATACCAAAAAGATAAAACAAGGAAACAAAACAAACACCTAACTGTAAACAAATGAAAGCATACAGAAAACTCCAGTTTCCATTTTTGTTGTTCAACAGAACCTGAGACCTGACATGGGGTGCATGAAATACCCAGAGTCTATCTGTTAGTGAGAATTGATTGTCCCCTCTCCCAGCAGGTATACATAACAGCTCGGTTGTTAATCTTCACACTAGTGGCTAAGTTTTAAGTCATTCATTTCATTAAGTTTTAATTTATTTATTTTCTAAAAATATAGCAAAATAAAATATAATAAGGTGAAACAGAAAATTATCATACCCAAGTAGAATAAAACAGATGAACACAAGGAAAAGAGCCTAAGAGAAGACACAAGAATCAGAGACCTACTCCATAACACACTCAGGAACCTCATAAAAATGCTGAACTGAAAGCTTTGAAATATATGAGGAGGACCTAGTGCAACCTGTTCAGGGCTTGTGGTTGCTGTTTCAGTCTCTGTGAGTTCATACAAGCCTTGCTCATGCTGTTTTTGAGGGTCTTGTTTTTCTGAACTCCATTTTCCATGGCTTTTGCATTCTTTGAGCCTCCTTTTTGATCTCTGGGGGCAAGGATTTGATGAAGACATTTGATTAAGGGTTTAGTGTTCCAAGGTGGGACCTATTTCTTCCTAAAATATAATTAGTCATTATCAGTACCAAGAAATCACAAGTTTTATGTCTTAACATTAAATAGCCTAGTAAATACAGGATGAAATGTCTCTGCCAACTATCATTTTCATAGTTTGTTTTTTAAATATAACAGACATAAGCATCTTTAAGAAACCAATATTGCCAAAGATCTATAAGTTCAGGTATGTTTCTCCAATCATTTTCTTGAATGGTAACAATCTTTTTAGAAACAATGATGGTTATATACATTCCATTATCACTCAGGAAAAAATATACTTTATAGTACTTCCTCAGTGTCCAAAAATGGATTAAAAAAGATTAACAGACAGAAAATTCAGGCATGATAAGTAGCATTTTACATGTTGGTCAATCAGGTAATAATAGGAAGAAGAAACAAAATCTTCTAAGCTCACAGGGTAGAAATGCCATCATTCCAGTTGTCTCCTGATAGTTTGTTGTGATGATAGCGGCCACAAACAACTGTTGCCATTGTCATCTTAGGAACGTTGTCTATAATGGATGATTGCATAAATACTGTCTGTGTCTACTGGTTAACATTTTTATTGCTCTGACCAAATACTAGACAAAGAAACTAAAATTAAGGAAGGTTTTGGAGGCGGGTGGGAAGACAACAGGGCTGTGTTTTGTTTTCAGTTTGGCTTGCAATTTGAAGGAATGTAATTCATTATGATAGTGAATGTATGGGGGCAGTGGTGTGAGATGGCTTCATGTGACTATCACATCCGTAGTCAGGAAGCACAGAGATAAATGTTGCTATATTTCTCCCCATATAGAATAAAACACAACTACATTCTTACTGCCAACCACATTCAGCAAGAATATTCCCTCTTCAATTAAACCGTTTTAGAAGCACCCCATCAATACACTCAGTGTGTTTCTGTGGTAATTTTAAATCTAATTAAATTAACAATAAATAATAAGTACTGTATTGTCCATCTTGATTAGTGGGATTTTTTTATTCCATAGGTGACTACTATGACAACTCACAGTTATCTGAAAGCATGTCTAAGTTTTTCAATATATACGGTGAAATAACAGGAAATTGTTTTTCTAATGAAGATGATGAGGTGAGTTCTAGGAACAAATTCTTCATTAATTTCTGATATGTACCATGTACCACTAACAACTCTCTTGGAAAATGAGGACTTGCAGATGTAACATGAACATATAGTTATCTATATTTAATGATATAAAATGATGAATTTCCAAATGTAATCATAAAAGGCAACATTTGTAATTAACTCTAGGGTGGATAGATTATCTAGAATTGATTACTTCCTCCTTGAATGTTTATAATAAGATTCTATACTTAAATTTAAGAGTCAATACTCATCTTGTACTTAATATTGAAATCATGTACTTCAAAATACCTGAAAATATTTCTCTGTACCATGTTTAAGATTGATATGCACAAATTACCTTCAAAGACATAGGACTGAGAGAGTATGGTAAAAGTTTTTTGAGGCTTATAAATGACAAAAAGATTAATATCACCATGTCACCATGGCTTGAATTCTTGGTATAAAAAACAAGAATATTTAACTTTATCTACAATGTTTGGGAATTTTTTTCTCCTTAAACCACTAGTCATGTGGCCTGTTCAGCTCGAATTGTTTGTGCAAATGAAAGCTCAACTTTCCACCTTTCCCACTCCCTCAAGGAAAGGAAGGAATCGAAGGCCATTATCGGAAAGTAGCTACTCAAAACAACATTGAGGTCCAAACTAGCACATGTGACCCTGAAAATTCAAGGAGAGCTAGATCTCAGGATGGAGGTCATGGAATTTCACCCTGTATTTTGGAAAGAACATGTTTGATTCACATTAGAAATTTTAGAGAGGAATTTCAATAGCTTGAAGCGATAATGATTCATTGAAATAGTGAAAATAATTAATCTGTACTATATACATGAAAGGGAATACCATAATAAATCCTCTTACTTTATTAAATTAATATGTAACAATAAAGAAAGAAAATCATTATGTGTTTTGCTTACTTCACACCTCAATTTTCTATGCCGATTTTAAAAGACGATTCCTGTTACTCTTAATAAATTCTAACTTTTTTTATGTGGTACCTTTTAGTGTATGACTCCTCAAATTTTAAACTCTAGGAAATGTACCTAAAGATCTGGTGAGGAATTTAGGTTTGGCTTTAGGTGGTCACTGTGAGTAGCAAGTGTCAGGTTTTCAATTTGCTGATATTTCCCAGCTTTTATGAAACTGCTCTTGCAAAGATCACCTTCTTCAGTAGATAGAGTCTAGCAACCCAGTTCTAGAAGAATTTGAAAGGAGCACTTAGTGATCAAATCTGCTACATTCTTAGAAGGTACAGGCTCTGGTTGGTTGGCAATGTTGTTTTGTGCTCTCATTTAAATGTTTCAGAACAGGTTTTCAATGGCAAACATGAGTCAAGTATATTATATTTTAACGTAAAGAACTTGAACTAAGAAACATTAAAGAAAACCATATGGATCAGTGTAAGGACTCAGCCACCAATCTGTTTGAAAATCTCTATTTAATGACCAGTGAAATATGTCAATTTGAAGGAACCACTCTTCTCATGACTTGACAGCTGGTCATAGCTGTAGTGCCTCACCATGGCAACTTCACGATTGCTGATAAATTGTTGTTTCCAACCCATGTTGATGAAACTGAATCTTCTCTCAGTATACTGGCATGATAAGTTTTGAAGTTGTTGAGGCACCTTTCTAAATCCTTCTGAGTTCCTTCCGACACAGGTAGAAGAATGGTCAATGATCTCAGGTAAATGCTCTGTGCAGCACTTGATATTTTTGTTCTACTAAGCTTTAGAAGGCTGGCTTTTCAAGTGTTTCAGTGATCTGAAATCAAGTTCTCATGCTGGGCAGCCTCTGACACATCTGGCACTCTGAACTACCTCTGTGAACCCCTAATAAAAAGAAATAAATCAATAAACCTTAATTATATCAGTGCCTTCAAGAAACTATTTGTTCACCAGGCTTTGTTTTTATATTTAATCTATTGGGTGGAGAAGAAAAGAATGACACATTTAACAACAACAACAATAGCCTTTGTCATGCATATAGAAATGTAACCAAGACAGAAGTATGGTAACATATCCTTGTCTTTGACTTTTGTATTAATCCAGTGGGCAGGTCAGGGTCATGGCGGGGCCGGGGGAGGTGTGCTCACTTAAGAAAATATATTTTTCCTCTCTAAAATTCCCGTCTCTAGTATAGTTCCTACAAGTTGTTCTGAGTATGTCTTGGGTCTGCATACCTTGCTGGGTTCTTATTTAGAAAAACACAACCATTCATATTTCTTCTTTTCTATCTTTCCTTTGGGGTACTGGCCTGAGCCTAGGTATGCTACTATAAACTCTAACACTTTAGACTCCCTTGATTTTTTTCCTAAACCTCCCTGCCTTGGCCGGGTGGCTTCCTGCTATCATGCAGCTGAATTCCATGCCAAGTTACCTTAATTCTCTTAATTTGGGTAGCTCCACATATTTATTCCTTTAATCTATGACTGTGTGTACTCTGTCTCTTTAAAGACTTTGTTTTATTTTTCTTTTTAAAAATGATTTACTTCTTTTTAAACTTTCTATACTCTTTTCCTTCTCACTCCCAAGTTTAAGTACTTTTATTTATCCAACACTGTGACCCATTTAGAGTTCCCTTTTTTAACCGAATCTGTCTTTATTGTGTATCTGTAATTATTTTCTGAGCAGAAGTGCCTTTCTTAAAAAAGGCTAAGCAAGTGTGGCGAGGGCCAACATGGCCCTGCCTGCTTGCTCTACTCAGTACCACATGGTGGAGGCATGGTCACTACCTCAGAGAGCCATGTACAACATGCAGAAATTCTCCATAAGGCAACCTGTGTAGTGCTTGGTTTCTGGTTGATTTTCTTATGATTTTATAAAAAAAATACACTTTTTCTTTTTAATTTAAAATTTAAATGATTTAAGATGTAGAAAATACCATGTCTTTGGGCCACAAATTGGCATAAGTTGACCTTCTCAGAATTATTTGCCATGCTAGTAATTTAGATAATGGAAACCGAGGAGAGAATATATGATTACTTTATGTTTTGGAATACTCTTTTTTGGTCTAATAGATGGCACCCTGGTCCTCTCAGATGCAAGACAAAACTTTCGAACACTGAATTATACTTTTAAGCCTGATATGTTCTTTTCAATAATACCCCTTGTCCCTTGTCCTGTACAGTAGCCTCTGTTTCTCTTTCAATAACAGTGGATTTGATTATACCTATTTGCCTTGGCTTAGATAATAGGCTGTGGATTTAGATTGAATGAATCAAATTAGTGGCTTATCTACTTTCTACCTGTGTGACACAAGGTACATTACTCTCTCTTAGTATATGATATAAACCCAACATAGTAGTCATTATTTTCAGCTGGGCTCTGAACAGTTCTAAGGCCTTTTAATGGGTTTAGTTTTTTCTTTATCTAATTCCTACTTTGTTTTACTTTTACCCATAGAAAATTGTTTATTTCACCATTCAATACATTACCAGACCAGTAAATTAGTCTTGGCTAATACAAATTTGCTGTAGAACATGCCAGATATTGTTTGCCTTCCACAACAAAACTTTCTCATATACCTGAGGTCTAGAAGTACAATATCAGGCAGTCTGCAAAGTAAACACCAAGGCTCCAGTAGTCACAGATGTAGTGGGAGATGGCTCTGGGTGTGGGGAAGCTGTTCTGAAGTCTCTGGGACTCTGGTCGGTGGTGACAGTCATGGAGTATGCCTCAGACACTAGGAACTAGAGAGCCAGGCCCTCCAGCCAGGAACACAGACATCTTCAGTGCCAGTCAGCGCCAAGGTCAAAGAAAAGGTCCTCAAGAAAGAGAGTTGATTAAATAAAAAACTTTTGAGCTTAATTAAACAATACTGTCAACATGTTTGCTCACAGGAAGTTTCAGATTAGCTACTATCATCTGAAGCAAATTTATTCACTGTCAGCATTCAGCTCTATAGTATTTGGCTCTGAAGAAGAATGCAGAAGGATAGATACAAAATTACTTCATAAATTAACTTCGGAATTCTTACTCTGTGATATATATAATATAGAGATTTATCTCAATATTACTTAAATCTTATTTAAATCAATTTAAAATGTATTTTCTTTTATTGAATATATTCAAGTATATTTATTTGCACATTAAGAAAAAAAGAAAACTTATCATAGACTTGCTGAGATCACATACACCTGTAATTCTTACTCTAGGAAGGCAGATATAGAAGGGTCAGGAGTAAAAACATATAATTATCCTCTTGGATACGGGAAGTAGACAAAATTGAGGGGAGAAAATTTGGGACCTTGGGGGTGGGGTGGGATGGGAGTATCGGGGGATGGGGAGAGAAAAGTGAGAAGGGGAGGATGAGGGAAACTTGGGGAAACAGAATGATTGGGATAAAGGAAGGTTGGATAGGGGAGCACGGAAGCTCAATTCTTAGTTAAGGGAGCCACCTTAGGGTTGGCAAGAGACTTGAACCTAGAGTGGCTCCCAGGAGCCCAAGGCGAGGTCCCCAGTTAGTTCCTTGGGCAGCTGAGGATAGGGAACCTGAAATGACCCTATCCTACAGCAATGCTGACGAATATCTTGCATATCACCATAGAACCTTCAGCTGGCGATGGATGGAGATAGTCACCGAGACCCACACTGGAGCACCGGACTGAGCTCCCAAGTTCCCAATGAGGAGCGGAAGGAGGGAGAATATGAGCAAGGAAGTCACGACCACGAGGGGTGCACCCAACCACTGAGACAGTGTGACTGATCTATTGGGAGCTCACCAAGGCCAGCTGGACTGTGACAGAAGAAGCATGGGATAAAACCAGACTCTCTGAACATGGAGAACAATGGGGGCTGATGAGAGGCCAGGGACAATGGCCCGGGGTTTTGATCCTACTTCAAGTTCGGGCTTTGTGGGAGCCTAGCCACCTTGGATGTTCACCTTCCTAGACATGGACGGAGGGGGGAGGACCTTGGACTTTCCACAGGACAGGGAACCCTGGCTGCTCTTTGGACTGGAGAGGGAGGGGGAGAGGAGCGGGGGGAGGGGGAGAAGGGTGGGACGAGGGGGAGGGAAATGGGAGGCCGGGAGGAGGCGGAAACTTTTTTTTCTTTTCTTTTTCTCAATAAAAAAAAAAAAAAAAAGGGTCAGGAGTACAAAGTCATCTTCAGCTGCATAGTGATTTCAAGTCCAGATTGGGCTACTTGTGATCCTGTCTCAAGCAATCAAAACCAAAACAAAATACTCAAAGAAGCAAACAAACAAACAAAAAACCTTCACATATCTAAAGAGTAAGTAATTTCCAGTAACAAATATGAACTAATAAAATAGTTAAAATTGATTTTAACCTATACACAAATTCTAACAGCAAAAAAGTATAGTGAAGGTGGTGTTTCACTCTCTGTATAACTTCATGACCTCAGTTCAAGGTTAGCAGCACAGAGTGCCTCTCAGTCTTAATATTTTTAGAAGTTGAGATCTGCTATTGGCCTTAATTAAAAAAAATATAGTGTCAAGAATATTGAAGATTCATAAAGAACTGTGCCATATTTTGCACTTTTCTTTTTGTGTCACTCTTTTGCCTATCATTTTCTTTCATTATTTTGCTCAAGGGATCTCTTTCCATGTACCAGGGACTATCATCAGTAACATTATTATCAAAGACCCTTCCCTGGTCTACCACAAATCTCAACTTTTTTTGAAAGTATCTTTACTCTTCAGTTTTATAATTTTTTTTATATAAACCAGCTGTCTTACTGAACTTTGTTGTAGAAACTGTCATTATCATATGTGCCTTTCTTAAAAGACTTATAAAGAATTTTTAAAAATATTTCATTTATGTTGGCAAATACAATACAAATGCATTATTTCCCCTTCCTGTCTCCCTCTATGAACCCTCCCATATATTCCTCCTTGCTCTCTTTCAAATTCCTTTTCCATTGTTATTATGCATAGATATGTGTGTGCTTCTAACTATATAAATGTATATAAATACTTTGTTATTTCTAAATATATATTACATTTCTAAATATAAGCTACCTAATATTTATTTTACACACACACACACACATATATATAACAAATTTACACGCACATATATATTCAGGAATTATCATTGGGTACTGTACAACCAATCTGTATGCTTTTCCTTGGAAAGACTATTTCTTGACCTCCCACTATTCCTTATTTTTCTGTTGTTCTTTATGTATAGTTTTCACCTGTCCATGTGCATATCAACTGTTGTCATCATTTTTCTGGTCATGCTTAAGCATTCATGTTAGTGACGATTTGTTTATGATATTTCAAGGAGAAACAATCTCAGAACAAATTCTTGCTCTTTCAATTTTCTTTTCCCTCTTCCACAATGTTTGTCCCTCTTCCACTATGTGCTCTCATTCTTAGGAGGGAGAGATTTTTGTAAATATATCTAGTGGGACGAGGCTCCACAACTCTCCATTTTGATTGGTTGTTGTTTTCTCTAGTTATTTTCATCTATTGTAAAAATAAGTTTTCTTGATTAGGAGTTAAGAATACACTTCTGTTGGAGGAAGCCATTTGTTTGTTCCTGGCTGCTCTAACCTGAAAAAAAAAACCCACAGAATTCTGTGTTTTGGACAAATAAAAAATCCTGGTATATTATATGAATTAATAACAAACAAATGGAATAGTCTATAAAAATAGCCAACCTCAGGGCTAAAATCAATGAAACAGAAACAGAAAAGTAACATCAAACAAGTAAATTAATGAAATCAAGAGTTAGTTCTTAGTGAAAATGAACAAGATTGACAAACCTTCAGCCTAACTAACCAAAATAAAGAGAAATATGATACAAATTAATAAAATTAGAAAGTAAAATAGAGAGTTTACAACAGACATTAAGTAAATTCAGGGAACCACAACTACATATTTTTAAAATTTATATCACTCACTCAAACTGGAAAAGCTAAAACCAAAAGATTATTTTCTTGATATACAAGTCCTAAAAAATTAAATCAAGGCAAAGGGAACAATTTAAATTGATTTATTTTAGAAACAGTAGCTGCAATTAAAAATCTCCCTACCAGCTGGACTGTGGTGGCACACGGCTTTAATTCCAGCATTTGGGAGGCAGAGGCAGGAAATCTCTGTGAGTTCGAGGCCAGTCTGGTCTACAAGAGCTAGTTCCAGGGTAGGCAACAAAGTGACACAGAGAAACCCTGTCTCGAAACTACACCCCAAAGAAAAGAAAACAACAACCAAACAAAACAAAACAATCTCCCTACCAAAATATACCCAAAGTCCGATGGATTGATCACAGAATTCTGCTTTATACCAAAGAATGACTAACACTAATACTCCTCCAATTATTCAACAAAATAAAAAACTGAACAACTTATACAAATGCTTGTTATGAGGATACTATTACCTTAATAAAATACTACACAAAGATTAAAAAACAGTGAAATTTCACAATGATATTCTTCATGACAGATGGAGAAATTCTCAATACAGTTCTTTCAAATTCAAGTTAAAAACAAATAAAAAAAGGTTATCCACCATGATCACTTTGTTTTATTACAGTGATGTAGATTATATTAACATATGTAAACCAATAAATATAATCCACCACATAAACAAATAAAAAGACAAAATGAAAATGTGATCACATTAGATGCAGAAAGGGCTTTTGATAATATCCATCTTCTCTACCTGATATACAAAAACATACCACACCATTGTAAAGACAATTTACATAATCCAATAGGCAATCTCATTATAAATGAGGAGAAACTCAAAGCATTGCCAATATAACCAGGAATATAAAGATGTTATTTTCTCCATACCTATTCAATAATAATAAAAAAGGAGATCAAGAAAATATAAGTAGGAAAGGAAGAGATCAAAGCATCCTTAATTTCAGATATTATGTACCTATGCATATAATACAATAAATCATCAGGAAATTCCTATAACTGATAAATATCTTTTATCAAAGTAGTAGGATAACAAAACAAGACAAAACAAAAAATCAGTAACCCTCCTATTTACAAATGACAAACACACTGAGAGAGAAATCAGGTAAGATGTATCTTTTTACAATAGAATGAGCATATTGTAATAACTAAAGCCATGAATGTAAAAGACTTGTATAGTAAGAATACTATAGAATATTATATAATAAGAACTTTAAGATACTAAAGAAAGTTCCATGAGGTGCTGAGAAGATATATTCTTTATTATTTTATTGATTTTTATTGAGCTCTACATTTTTCTCTGCTCCCCTCCCTGCCTCTCCCCTTCCCTTCAACCCTCCCCCAAGTTCCCCATGCTCCAAATTTACTCAGAAGATCTTGTTATTTTCTGTAGCGAGCTGCATGGAATCACATCTGATGGAGATGTATAATCAACTCCTATGGCTAAAGTCTTACTTATGCCTGATCACGCAATGATCATCAGCTGCCTGCATATGCGTGAACCTATGGGCAATGCCCACCTGGCAATCGGGATTGGCAGCCCATGCCTACTTAAGGTCTGGGAGAGGTTTGCCCGAGGAGAGAGGAGAGAGGTCGGAGAGAGAGGAAAGAGAGAGGGAAAAGTGAGAGAATTGTAAAAGGTCCTGGAATAAACTGCAGTGAGGAGAGCTCCGGTGGTCGCATCATCCTTGTGGGTCGAGGGTGGCCGTGACAATTTTCTACTTCCCATGTTGATTAGATCTATGTATGTCTCTCTTAGTGTCCTCTTGTTGTCTAAGTTCTCTGGGATTGTTTTTTTGTGGGCTGATTTTCATTGCCCATTATTAAAAACCACTTATGAGTGAGTACATGTGATAATTGTCTTTCTGGGCCTGAGTTCCTCACTCAAAATGATGTTTTCTAGCTCCATCCATTTTCCTGCAAATTTCAAGATGTAATTATTTTTTTTTCTGCTGTGTAGTACTCCATTGTATAAATGTACCACATTTTTCTTATCCATTCTTCAGTCAAGGAGCACTTAGGTTGTTTCCAGGTTCTGGCTATGACAAACAATGCTTCTATAAACATAGTTGAGCACATGTGCTTTTGGAACAATTGAGCATCCTTTGGATATATACCCAAAAGTGGTATAACTGGGTCTTGAGGAAGGTTGTTTCCTAATTTTCTGAGAAATCTTCACACTGACAACCAAAGGAGCTATACCAGCTTGCATTCCCACCAGTAATGCAGAAGTGTTCCCTTTTCCCTACAACCTCTCCAGCATGAGTTGTCATCAGTGTTTTTGACCTTGGCCATTCTTATAGGTGTAGGATGAAATCTCAGAGTTGTTTTGATTTGCATTTCTCTGATGACTAAGGATGCTGAACATTTCCTTAAGTGTCTTTCAACCATTTTAGATTCCTCTATTGAGAGTTCTTTGTTTAGGTCTGAACTCCATTTTTATTGGATTATTTGTTCTTTTGATGCCCAATTTATTGAGTTCTTTTTTAAATTTAAAGATCAGACCTCTTGTGTTTGGGCGGAAGGTGGGTGCTCTTGTATTAGATGTTCAGGATTGAGACTTTATATTGATGAACTGTTCCTGTTTTGATTGACCTTCTCAATCTCTTCTGATGGATTTTAGTTTGAAATCATAGAAAGGACTGATCTTCAAAATATATAAATAACTCAAGAAATTAGAAAGTAAAATTCTAAATATCCCAATTAAAAATGGGGTACTGAACTAAACAAAGAATTCTCAACAGAAGAATTCCAAATGGCCAAAAGATACTTAAGGAAATGTTCAACTTCCTTAGCTATCAGAGAAATGGAAATTAAAAAAAAATTCTGAGATACCATTTCACACCTTTCATAATGGCTAAGATCAAAAACACTAATGATAGCTTCTGCTGGAGAGGATGTGGAGTAAGGGAAACACTCATCCACTGCTGGTGAAAATGCAAACTTGTACAACCACTTTAAATAATCAGTGTGGCAGTTTTTCAGGAAATTGGGAATCAACCTACCTCAGGAGCCAGCAACATCATTCTTGAGCATATGCCCAAAATATGCTCAATCATACTTAAAAAGCATTTGTTCAAGTATGTTCATAGCAACATTATTTGTAATAGCCATAACCTGGAAACAACCTAGATGGCCCTCAACTGAAGAATGAATAAAGAAGTGTGGGAGATTTACACATTAGAGTACTACTCAGCAGGAAAAAAACAATGACATCTTGAATTTTGCATGTAAATGAATAGAATTGGAAAACACTAATCTCAGTGAAGTAACCCGGACACAAAAAGATGAATACAGTATGTACTCACTCATGGTGGATATTAGCTATAAACAAAGGACATTGAGTCTATAGTTCATGATCCCAGAGAAGCTAAGTAATAAGATGAACCCCAAAAAATCATATATAGATACCCTCAGACAAATAGGGAATACACTTGAATTCATTAGCATAAGAAAAGCCTTTCTGAACCAGACCCTAATACCAGAGACATTAAGATCAACAACTACTAAATGGGACTTCATGAAATGAAAAAGAATCTTTATAAACTAAGGGCACGATTATTTGAGCAAAGTAGTAAACCAGAAAAGGGGTATATATATTACCAATTTTACGTCTCACAGAGACTTAGTATCTAAAACATAAAAAGAACTAAAGTAACACTCGAAAAATAAGGCAATAAAAATAAAACAGAATCATCAGAGATGAAACACAAATGTCTGAGAAGCACTTTAAAATGTTGTAAGTATGATAAATACATTCTAATGATTTAGCCTTAAACACACAGCAAATTAGAGTTTTAAGCTCTCATCAAGGAAAATTCTTTTTTCAATAGATGGAGGGTATAACAGAAAAACTCTGAAACAGAGATATGGAATCCAGTTGCAAATGATAAATCTATAATTATTCCTAATGTCTAAGGCTCAGGGATCATTGTTTTAAAAACGAGTGAAAGATTGTAAGAGACAGAAGATCAGAAAGTTTGCTGTGAGATTGTATCTCCTAATAATGTCAGAAACTATGCCCCTAATTTATAAATAAAACAATTATCTAAAAATTAAATGTTAACTAAAGCTTAAATAGTATATCAAACCCCACACTAATGGTAGGAAACATCAACACTCCATTCTCACCAATGACCAAGTCAACAAGATGGAAACTTAACAGAGAAGTAAGAGAACTAACAGATGTCATGAATGGACTTAATAGACTTCTATAGAACATTCCCCCAAAACACAAAAGAATATACCTTCTTGTCAGCACCTCATGGAACCTTCTCAAAAATTGACCACATATTCGGTAACAAAGCAAACCTCTACAGATACAAAAAAAAAATTGGAGTAACCCCCTGTATCTTATCAGATCACCATGGTTTAAAGTTAGAATTTAACAACAACACTACCCTTAGAAAGCTTACAAACTCATGGAGATTGAACAATGACCACCCCTGGGTTAAGGAAGAAAGAAAGGAAGTAAAACATGACCATTATGAGAATGTGAACATTAGGGAATAATTAGGGAATAGTAGAGAAAGGTGAGAATAGCAGGATACAAGTGGTCTGACCAACAAAATGGGAAAGGAGCTTTTGGGGGAAGGTGAAAGAGGTAAAAGAAGACAGAAGTAACACATGGGGGACTAGCAGGATACAAGTGATCTGACAGGAAAGTAACACTTCTTCCTGGAGGAAGAGGGATGCAAATACACAAGAAGGAATGGGTAGATAAAATAACAAAGATATCTGAAAAGCTACAAGAAATTATACTATGGACTATTTATCTTTTAAAACACGTAAAAATATAAACACATGCACAGCAAATGCTACCCAATGAAAACACAATACCAAATGTGAAAACTCTCATCTCAGTTTGTTGACCAGACCAGTTCAAGAGACTCCCAATACATTTAGCTGATTGCTGATGTCCTGGGTTGCTCATCCCCCAGAGGCAGAAGATCTGAACTTATTGATGAAGCCACCTTATACTTCAGACACAGAGATCTCTGAGATGGAAGTGAACTGAATGCTCCCTCCCTGAGAACTAGCTTTCACGGTACAAAAAGGCACTATGCAAGCTTCCAAGGGAGGGAGGCAACAAACAGAAGTTCCTAGATATAGCTACTATTAGCCACATCAATAACATGATGCTCATAATGATGTTATAATGATATATCTAGATGTCTTGGCATCAACCAACAACTGCTGAATTTGAACTTAAGATTCACTCAGCAGCTGGATGGTGTAAATCATGCCTTTAATCCCAGCACTCAGGAGGCAGGGGCGAGCAGATCTCTGAGTTCGCAGCCAGCCTCGTTCCAGGACAGACAGAGCTACACAGAGAAAACCTGTCTCTAAATAAATAAACAAATAAAAACACAAATCCTCTCAGCAAGAGGAAAATGATGCCTAGAAACCTAGGTAACTAGTTAGTACTGTGCTAGTGACTTCATAGTTATTTGAGAATAATCTACCACCCCTAATTTATTACAAAGCATTGTAAACTCTAATAGCAATCTGTCAACATTCATCATTATACCTACATATGAATGTAGTTATTATCTCTCATCAAGGAAACTTCTCTTTCATTAGAAGAATACCACTAAAGAAAACCACAACCAATCAAAACACAGAGGGTGGAGCCCAGTTCCAATGGATATATCTAGAAAACACTCTTGAACCAAGGGCTCAAAGAACATTGTGGAACAGGAAGTGGAATGATTTTAAGAGCCAGAGGATCAGGGCATTTGCTGTAAAGTTGTCTCCTTGTAATGTAGAAGCTATGTTCAGACAGTATCACCAACAGAATTGCACGAATTGAGCAGAGGAAGGGCTACACGAGTGAACAAAGTGGATGGGGGAAAAGCTCATGCAGTCTCAAACCTACACTTAGAACTACAAGCAACTAAGGAAATATGGGAGTTGGAGGGGTGATCTTCCCTACATGAATTGGCTGTCCAATGCCTAACAGAGATCCCTAAGAACATGCATATATATATATATATATATATATATATATATATATGAACCGATTAGGTTATATATACAAATATAAATGTATATACATATATATTCCTGCATTAGCAGTGAAAAAATAGAATGGACTTGAGAGAGAGTAGGGAGAGCTATATGGTACTTTGAAGAGAGAAAAGCAAAGGGAGAAATGTTGTGATCATATTATAATTGCAAAAGTAAAATCATCAAAACAGTTTCAGAAAAGGAACCTTCTCTGAAAATTCTGAAGAATAGCAAAAGTTTCTTAGGCAATAAGTAATAACGCAATGCTTTAAAGCCTTGAACAAAAGAAAAGAGGTAGACAGGGATATGATATGGTCAGAGTCACCATGTATAACCGGACAAATTAACAGCTTATACTTGAGGCAAATGAATGTTCTAGAAACAAATCCAAGCTTTAGGGGTTAGATGAATGCATTATCAAGGGATGAAGAGAAAGACAAGGTGAAAGAGCACAGAAACATACACATCAGAGGAAGATAAAGGATGGAAATTATCTGACAGGTTTGGACAGTTGCTGATGCCAGTGACCAAGCACTGCAGAAAGTCAAGACACTTTACATTTCTGGATTGTTCCTTATTTTCAGCTCAACACGTTTAACTTGCAGCTATAAATATTTGGGGGGGGGAGGTATTAGTTGAGACTTGGAATTATATATTCAAAAGCCATTGGTATGTGCATGGAGGTGAACTCATACAAGTTATGAAATTCTGAGTGACATTTCTGAGAGAGAACAGAGTTAGAAAAAGAAACTGAAAGGAAGCATTGGAAGTAAGGGGAGATTTCAGATAATGTCTAGTTATAAAACACAATCTAGAGACTTTTACAGAGAGGCTTCTTGATGCTCAATGCCATGAGGAATGTAGAAAGGGACTCAAACAAGGACTTGAGGAATGTTTGCAGATGTAATGAGTGTGTCTCTATTACTAACTCAGGTGTATCCATATATGTCTCAATTAATCCAACTGTATACATTCCTGAATATAGGGTACTATCATGAGTTGTGCAAAAACACACCTATTTAAAATGTATCAATACATAAATAAACAAACCAGTATTAAAATTGAATGATCTATGAATTGTTTAAATACAAATACCTTCTGTCCTTCCCATAACTTCATCTGTCTGTAGCAGCAGTCAATCTTTCTCAGGTAGCTCCCAGGAGACAACAGATTATCACACAAAGCACAGTCCCAGAAGTCTTTGTGTGCCATAAACCGATGAGCTTGTTATTTATTCTCGCCCTTCTCCATTCCTTTCACAGTTACAGACCATATAATAGGCTTGCAGACAGCCTGCATTTGTCATTTCTCCATCTATATCAAAAGGAACTGTAATTTAGTGAAGCTGATGGAACTGCTACAATAAATGTCACAAGGAGAACTCTTGCTAGCTCTGTTTCACTGATTCTAACATGAATGGAAATCTTTCAAGAAACATCCCAGTGTGTGCAAGGAATCTTTAGTCAGTGTACACAGGCAGGAAAAAAATACACCATTGTTCTGTCATTATATTATTTGATTTCCTTCATGCTTATTCAAGTATTCTATTTTTTTCTTCATTTAAAAACAGTAGACTGAATAATTTTGGAATGCTATCATTGCAGGGAAACTTTACTAGTGGTGTTCATCCTCATTACTTGCTAGAAACTAATTGCTCTTCAGAGCTTTGTTTATGCAAAATGAACACAGTCCCTCATTATGTGTGCTGGTCCTGTTGTAATTTTTATGTTCAACATGACCAGTATCTCCTAAATTGTTTGCAGCAATCTGATTCCATTTCTGTGTTAATTGAATCCTCCATATAATTACAGCTGGTGATGGCATTTTAAGTACCTTCTACAGGTGCTGAAGAGTTTGCTCTGTTTTCAGTTAATGGAAAAAGGCATTAAGAAAGTCTAAATTTTTGGAACTATGCCATACTATAGAGGTGCTTTTCAAGTATAAATGACAGCTTACATTTAATGTTTATATACTCATGACTAAATATGTCATATGTGTAAATATATGTATATGTATGTATATATATATATATGTATATATGTGCATATATAAGTTATCTCAGAGCTAAGAAGTTGGCCAGAGTGTTCATCTACTTAAGTACTTGTAGCGATATTAATTGTGCTTCAACCTGATCACATCTGCAAGCAAATCTAACAATGTAGTTACTGAGAAATAAGAAGAATATGAACAATATTCTTCTTATTTCTCAGTAGAGACTGTAGGGGAAATTGGGGAGGATAAAATGTGTGCTTGAGTGTGCTTATGCATATGAGAAGGTACCTTTGTCTCTCAATGAGTTGACTATATAATCTTAAGAACTTGCTTTGGTAAAATATTGGTGAGAAAACTATAACATAGGGTGTATATTACATATTAAAGAATTGAATCCATGAAGAGTCCCCTTGTTGTTTGTAAGAAATATTATGCAGCTGAAAATGGCAGCAGCTTTTGTTATAAAGACAAATAACAAAGAGGAGGCAGACAGATGCCAGCATTTATACTTTGGACTTCACACAAAAATAGGTGTGTAGTATTTCCAGGACACTCACTGCATAGCGTAAAAATCAATGTCATGTACACACTGAATATTCCAGAGTTTGTGATAGATGTTGTGACGAATGTGAAGGATATTCACTAATTCATGTTTAATTTTGCATCCAAAGTGCACTTCTGCTAGACTATATTCTTAATGTAATGGATAAACACACACATAGCTTATAAATACCTTTTGCCTCATTACCTGCATATTCCCCATTGTTGCAAATATCAGACAGTAAAAGTGAAAATATAGCTTACATGGTGTTGAAGAAACAGACATGACTCTATGTGTCTGTGGGAGGCACTGCTGTTCTTTGGTTCTCTTTGTCTCTTGTCTTCAAAATTTCGACAGGGCTGATTCACAGAGCAGGAAATATTGGCAGGTCAGGCAATCCCTTGACAAAAGTGAGATTAAGAAATGCTTCACTTGTATGCTGGGGAACTGGTGGTATTTCTGTCGACACACTCATCTTTCATGGGAGAACGTCAATTCTCTAATCAATGTCTCTTGTATTACATCTTTCATAACAAGAAAGGCAAGCCAAAAGCAGGAGACCTGTGAGAGTTAGTCATTTTAACAGAATCCCTGTGACACCATGTGCAAGGTAAAAGCTGACACAAAAATAATGCTAATCATAAATTTCTGAATTTTAGTGAAGATCAAATTGTGTCATTAGGTGATGCATATACTTTTTGGTTTCATGGTTTCAATGTTCTGTCTCTGAAACACTGAATTCCTGTTTCTGATTCTCAGGGTATACTTTTATAGGTGCTTTGTAAAGCTGCAGAGATTGCAAGATCTCAGTCATCTATTTAACCATTATGTCCCTAGGTATCTTCAGTATTCCCTGCACTTCTTAGTGGCAAAGCCTTTGAAACATAATTACCTAAGTTAAACAAGTAGAGAGACATTTCTTTGCTCTGGCTTTTCTCTCTGCTAGTACCCCAAATTGTATCTCTAGGATATTTCTTCCTTTGATTAATTTAGTCTTTGGTTCTTCTCACCATAAATACAATTTCAATCAAATGAGTCTGGCCATTTTAAGGGGTATCATATATTTTCTCAGAATAGAACTAACTATTTTCTCCACCAGGAAACACTTGTTTGTGTTTGTAACAGCTAAAGAAATGGAAAACCGAGTCAATCCAATACTCAGAGATAGAAAATTGAGTAAACTGTGTTCCCTGCTTTAAAGAAGCTACCTATTGGCTTGGGTATTTCTCTTTGACAATTTAAATTATGTTAGTTAGTTATTCTGGACTCTCTGTAAAAGAGACCTTGCACCCAGAAACCACTTCCTATGAGAAACATTAAAATATAATGCCATTAATGTAAAATTATCTATTTATTTTGTTCCTAGTACCTTGTTAATACTGAAAAACCAGGTCTCTTCCTACCCCACCCAGCTTGCATCCAGAACCCCCCCTTTCTGCCTCCCTTCCCTCTTGGGCACTGAGGCCGAATACCTAGGGCAACCTAGCGGGCCGGAGCTCCTTTGTTTCAATAGCCTGCCTGCAGCAAGCAAGGTAGGCACTTTGTTTACAAGCTACCCAACCAGCACAGAGATCTGATCTCAGCACCAGGAAAGACATCACTTGAGCACCAGGAGAGCCATCACTGGGGAGTGCCATCACTGGGAAGGTACATCAGTAGGCAAGGAGTCCTGATCCTGTAAAAGAAGATACAGAGGGAAGCATTCGGAGGAAGAGATGGGCAGGTGCCAATGCAAGAATTCACGCAATAATCTGAAGAACAACATGAAACCACCAGAACCCAGCGACCTCACAACAGGAGGACAGGAACACCTTAATCAAGAAGAAGTAGAAAAATTTGACTTTATGAAAGTGATTGATGCCCTTAAACAGCATGTAAAAAATGCCCTTATAGAAATGGATGAGAAGTATAACAGAAAGTTTGAAGAATTGAATAAATCAGTGAATGATACCCTAGGAAACCAAGGAAAAACAATCAAACAGATAATGGAAACAGTTCAAGACTTGAAAACTGAAATGGAGGCAAAGAAGAAAACGCAAACAGAGGGCCGGTTGGACATGGAAAATCTAGGTAAATGAATAGAGACTACAGAAACAAGCATAACCAGCAGAATACAAGAGATAGAAGAAAGAATCTCAGATTCTGAAGATAACATAGAGAAAATAAACGCACTGATCAAAGAAAACAGCAAGTCCAACAAACTCTCATCACAAAACATTCAGGAAATATGGGACACAATAAAAAGACCAAACCTAAGAATAATTGGAGTAGAAGAAGGAGAAGAAGTACAGCTCAATGGTCCAGAAAATATATTTAATAAAATTATAGAAGAAAACTTTCCCAACCTAAAGAAAGATGTACCTATGAAGGTTCAAGAAGCATACAGAACACCGAATAGGCTGGATCAAAAAAAAAAACCATCCCCTCGCCATATAATAATCAAAACACAAAGCATACAGAATAAAGAAAGAATATTAAGAGCCGCAAAGGAAAAAGGCCAAGTTACTTATAAAGGTAAACCGATTAGACTTACACCTGACTTCTCTATAGAAACCATGAAAGCCAAAAGGTCCTGGATAGATGTACTGCAAAAACTAAGAGACCATGGATGCAAGCCCAGACTACTATACCCAGTCAAGCTTTCATTCACTATAAATGGAGAAAACAAAATTTTCCATGATAAAAATGAATTTAGACAATACGTAGCCACAAATCCAGCCTTACAGAAAGTAATAGAAGGAAAATCACTAACCAAGGAGTCCAACAATGACTACAATAACTCAGACATCTAGAGGCCCTTCACCAGCGCAACTCAAAGAAGGGAAACACACAAACTCTACTACTAAAAAAGTGACCAGAGTTAACAACCACTGGTCATTAATATCACTTAATGTCAATTGACTGAACCCACCTATAAAAAGGCACAGGCTAAGAGACTGTATACAAAAACAGGATCCAACATTCTGCTGTTTACAAGAAACACACCTCAACCACAAAGACAGGCACCTACTCAGAGTAAAGGGCTGGGAAAAGGCTTATCAACAAATGGACCTAAGAAACAAGCAGGTGTGGCCATACTAATTTCTAATAAAGTTGACTTCAAACTTAAATCAATCAGAAGAGATGGAGAGGGACATTTTATACTCATAACAGGAACAATTCATCAGGATGAAGTCTCAATCCTGAATATCTATGCCCCTAATATAAAAGCACCCACGTACGTAAAAGAAACATTACTAAAAATTAAGGCAGCCATCAAACCGCACACACTACTATTAAGTAGGAGACTTCAACACTCCTCTCTAACCAACGGACAGGTCAATCAGACAGAAACCTAATAGAGAAATAAGGGAATTAATGGAGGTAATGAATCAAATGGACTTAACAGACATCTATAGAACATTCCACCCAAATAGGAAAGAATATACCTTCTTCTCTGCAGCTCATGGAACCTTCTCGAAAATTGACCACATACTCGGTAACAAAGCAAACCTCCACAGTTACAAAAAAATATTAGTAACCACATGTGTCTTATCAGATCACCATGGATTAAAGTTAGAATTCAACAGCAATGCTACCCCCAGAAAGCCTACAAACTCATGGAAACTGAACAGTCAACTACTGAACCACACCTGGATTAAGGAAGAAATAAAGAAAGAAATTAAAGTCTTCCTTGAATTCAATGAAAATAAAGAAACAACATACTCAAACCTATGGGACACTATGAAAGCAGTCCTAAGAGGAAAGCTCATAGCACTAAGTGCCCACTTAAGGAAAACAGAGAAAGCACACATTGGAAACTTAACAGCCCACCTGAAAGCTCTAGAAAAAAAAGAAGCAGACTCACCTAGGAGGAGTAGAAGACTGGAAATAATCAAACTGAGGGCTGAAATCAACAAAATAGAAACACAGAAAACAATCCAAAGAATCAGTGAAACAAAAAGCTGGTTCCTGGAGAAAATCAACAAGATTGATAAACCCCTATCCAAACTAATTAAACAGCAGAGAGAGAATATGCAAATTAATAAGATCAGAAATGAAAAGGGGGACATAACCACAGACACAGAAGAAATTCAGAGAATCATTAGATCTTACTACAAAAGCCTGTATGCCACAAAAATGGAAAATGTAAAAGAAATGGACACTTTTTTAGATAAATACCATATACCAAAGTTAAACCAGGACCAGGTGAACAATCTAAATAGACCTGTTAGTGGCGAAGAATTAGAAGCTGTTATCAAAAACCTCCCTACCAAAAAAACCCAGGACCATATGGTTTCAATGTGGAATTCTACCAGAACTTCCAAGAAGACCTAATACCTATACTCCTTAATATATTTAACAATATAGAAACAGAAGAGTCATTACCAAATTCCTTTTATGAAGCTACAGTTACTCTGATACCAAAACCACACAAAGACTCTACCAGGAAAGAGAATTACAGGCCAATCTCACTCATGAACATCGACGCAAAAATCCTCTACAAAATACTGGCAAACTGAATCCAAGAACACTTTAGAAAAATTATCCATTATGATCAAGTTGGCTTCATCCCAGAGATGCAGGGCTGGTTCAACATACGAAAATGTATCAATGTAATCCATCATATAAATAAACTGAAAGAAAAAAACCATATGATCATTTCATTAGATGCTGAAAAAGCATTTGACAAAATTCAACATCCCTTTATGATAAAAGTCTTGGAGAGATTAGGGATACAAGGGTCATACCTAAATATAATAAAAGCTATATACAGCAAGCCGACAGCTAACATCAAGTTAAACGGAGAGAAACTCAAAGCCATCCCACTAAACTCAGGAACACAACAAGACTGTCCACTCTCGCCATACCTCTTCAATATAGTGCTTGAAGTTCTAGCAATAGCAATAAGACAACATAAGGGGATCAAGGGGATTCGAATTGGAAAGGAAGAAGTTAAACTTTTGTTATTTGCAGATGATGTGATAGTGTACATAAGCGACCCCCAAAACTCCACCAAAGAACTTTTACAGCTGATAAACACCTTTAGTAATGTGGCAGGATACAAGATCAACTCCAAAAAAATCAGTCGCCCTCTTATACACAAAGGATATGGAAGCAGAGAGGGAAATCAGAGAAACTTCACCTTTCACGATAGCCACAAACAGCATAAAATATCTTGGGGTAACTCTAACCAAGAAAGTGAAAGATCTGTTTGACAAGAACTTTAAGGCATTGAAGAAAGAAATTGAAGAGGATACCAGAAAATGGAAGGACCTCCCTTGCTCTTGGATTGGGAGGATCAACATAGTAAAAATGGCAATTCTACCAAAGGCTATTTATAGATTCAATGCAATCCCCATCAAGGTCCCATCAAAATTCTTCACAGATCTTGAGAGGACAATAATCAACTTTATATGGAAAAACAAAAAACCCAGGATAGCCAAAACAATCCTATACAATAAAGGATCTTCTGGAAGCATTACCATCCCTGACTTCAAACTCTATTACAGAGCTACAGTAATGAAAACAGTGTGGTACTGGCATAATAACAGAGAAGTCGACCAATGGAATCGTATAGAAGACCCAAATTTTAACCCACAAACCTATGATCACCTCATTTTTGAAAAAGGAGCTAAAAGTATACAATGGAATAAAGAAAGCATCTTCAACAAATGGTGCTGGCACAACTGGATGTCAACCTGTAGAAGAATGAAAATAGACCCATATCTATCACCATGCACAAAACTCAAGTCCAAATGGATCAAAGACCTGAATATCAGTCTGAACACACTGAACCTGATAGAAGAGAAAGTGGGAAGTACCCTACAACAGATGGGCACAGGAGATCGCTTCCTATGTATAACCCCAGCAGCACAGACATTAAGGGCACATTGAATAAATGGGACCTATTGAAATTGAGAAGCTTCTGTAAAGCAAAGGACACTGTCACTAAGACAAAAAGGCAACCTACTGACTGGGAGAAGATCTTCACCAACCCTGCAACAGACAAAGGTCTGATCTCCAAAACATATAGAGAACTCAAGAAACTAGACTTTAAAAATGCTAATTAACTCAATTAAAAAATGGGGCACTGAACTGAACAGAGAATTCTCAACAGAAGAATTGCAAATGGCCAAAAGACACTTAAGGTCATGCTCAACCTCCTTAGCGATCAGGGAAATGCAAATCAAAACAACTTTGAGATATCATCTTACACCTGTCAGAATGGCTAAAATCAAAAACACCAATGATAGCCTTTGCTGGAGAGGCTGTGGAGGAAGGGGTACCCTCATCCATTGCTGGTGGGAATGCAATCTTGTGCAACCACTTTGGAAATCAGTGTTTCGGTTTCTCAGGAAATTCGGGATCAACCTACCCCTGGACCCAGCAATACCACTCTTGGGAATATACCCAAGAGATGCCCTATCATATGACAAAAGCATTTGTTCAACTATGTTCATAGCAGTATTATTTGTAATAGCCAGAACCTGGAAACAACCTAGATGCCCTTCAATGGAAGAATGGATGAAGAAAGTGTGGAATATATACACATTAGAGTACTCCTCTGCAGTAAAAAACAATGACTTCTCGAATTTTGCATGCAAATGGATGGAAATAGAAAACACCATCCTGAGTGAGGTAACCCAGACCCAAAAAGATGAACATGGGATGTACTCACTCATAATTGGTTTCTAGCCATAAATAAAGGTCACGGAGTCTATAATCGGTGAACCTAAAGAAGCTAAATAAGAAGGTGAACCCAAGGAAAAACATATAGTTATCATCTTGGCTATGGGAAGTAGACAAAATTGCCGGGGAGAAAAATTGGGATCTTGGGGGTGGGGTGGGTAGGGGGTAAGGGGGGATGGGGAGAGAAAAGTGAGAAGGGGAGGATGGGGGGAACTTGGGGAAACAGGATGATTGGGATAAAGGAAGGTTGGATAGGGGAGCAGGGAAGCACATACCTTAGTTAAGGGAGCCACCTAGGGTTGGCAAGAGACTTGAACCTAGAGTGGCTCCCAGGAGCCCAAGGCGATGTCCCCAGTTAGTTCCTTGGGCAGCTGAGGATAGGGAACCTGAAATGACCCTATCCTATAGCAATACTGACGAATATCTTGCATATCACCATAGAACCTTCATCTGGTGATGGATGGAGATAGAGGCAGAGACCCACACTGGAGAGCACTGGACTGAGCTCCCAAGGTCCCAATGAGGAGCCGAAGGAGGGAGAACATGAGCAAGGAAGTCAGGACCACGAGGGGTGCACCCACCCACTGAGACAGTGGGGCTGATCTATTGGGAGCTCACCAAGGCCAGCTGGACTGTGACTGAAAAAGCATGGGATAAAACCGGACTCTCTGAACATGGCGAACAATGAGGGCTGATGAGAAGCCAAGGACAATGGCACTGGGTTTTGATCCTACTTCATGTTCTGGCTTTGTGGGAGCCTAGCCAGTTTGGGTGTTCACCTTCCTAGACATGGACGGAGGGGGAGGACCTTGGACTTTCCACAGGGCAGGGAACCCTGACTTCTCTTTGGACTGGAGAGGGAGGGGGAGAGGAGTGCGGGAGGGGGAGAAGGGTGGGAGGAGGGGGAGGGAAATGGGAGGCTGGGAGGAGGCAGAAACTTTTCTTTTTCCTTTTCTCAATAAAAAAAAATTAAAAAAAATACTGAAAAACCACAACATATGATTCAATTGTTTTTCTAGAGGAGCTTTTAATTTTATTTAGATGACTAACCACAATGCAACTATAGCAAAACGTTTTAGACTATATAGACAAGTTACCTTATATACTGGAGTAAGATGGTGATCAACAATTTTCAGTGATAAAGAAATATGAAAATAGTGGTCCATAGGACTAAAACAAAAATATGAGGTAAGTGATAGCACAGAGTGAATTTTGGAAGGAGTAAACACAGCTTGGTAGTTTAAGCAGAGAGGTTCTAGTTTATACTATATCAATTATTATGGTAGCTTCTTAACACTCCTTCGTAGAACATAGAGTAAACAGGAATGATAAGCTGAGGCTATCTTGATGTCTTAGCCAATTATTGTAATGCTGAACTTGGCAAATTTTGGTTTTGAACTTAAAGTATATCACTCAAAGTTGAAAAATTCACTTAATTTTATGTAGTGCATCCAATTAGTCTGGCTTGGCCACTAATTATCAGAGATGACAGCTTACGGGTTTTTTTTTTAATGTTGTTTGTTTTTTTGCAGAGGTAAAGAGGCAACATCGACATCCCTGTAATTCTTTTTTTTTTTAATTTTTTATTGAGAAAAAAAATGTTCCATATTCCAGGACTTTCAAAAGAATAGAACATAAATAATTTTAGTCTTCAGCATTAGACAACAAATATTCCTACTAAGAGGAGAGATTTATGGTGTATATAATGTCTATGTGTGTGTGTATGTATTTGTGTGTGTGTGTGTGTGTGTGCGTGTGTGTGTGTGTGTAAGACTGGCATACAATCTCCTTGTTGTATACCTCTTCTCCTGTCTGCACCATGATTTTCTTCTGTGAGATTGTCAAACAAACACCTAAGATCTAGCAACACTTGTGCAGCCTGCAGTAGTCTGCCAGTTTCTAGCAATCTTTGCAGTTTCTATATGGGAGTTGCACCAACTAGCTAAGTTTCCCTCAGAATAACTGTATTTATTCTAGAAAAGAAGTGGCACTCTCTGAAAACTGAGCAGAGACAACTTGGATACTGGGGAGGATGATATTGAGCTAGGAAAATATGTAGAATACAGTGATGATATGCAAGTGTGCTTCAAATGAGGGTATGTAGGATCCAAAACCCCAGGTTGTAAGAGCACACACAGAAGGGCATGAAGTGGACAAAAAAGTTTTTTTTATTGGAATAATATCCTCAATAAAGGAATGTACTTTCTTTTCCTTTAGATCTATGAAACTTGAACACTGAGAGACACAGTATCACACATGACTTCCTTCATGCAAGCCAGGGCCTCACATCCAATAAGAAAGCAGTTGATTAACTCCATCCCACCCCCATAACAGTTATGCCATCATTGCACTGGTGGACACATCTTACTAGACAGCCCAATACTTTAACATGAAGAATCCAAGACTTAGTAAGAATTCTGTTTTTATCTCCTCAAGTGACTTGCACAGCAAAGTGAAACATTATCTAGACATGGCTGTTATGTTCATCAACTGACAGCAACATGTATTCTCTGATGGCAGCAACAAACGTAAAGCTCATACTCCATGTATTAATGAATCATTATTACACCATTCAACCTGCACTGATTCCCACCCTCCCTTCTGTAATAGAAGTAATCAGAAACAGAATTGGAGAAGTGATGCTATGGGGTGCAAGACTGCCAAGATCCAGTTTTGATAAATATAGTATTCAATGAGAATGCAATTATCTGGAATTTTTTCCCAGTTAATGATGCATTGTACCTTCTTGTACTTTAACTCTTTTAAAGTTATCAATGACCTTCCTTTTACAAGTAAGATACATAAGCAGATATATCAGAAATTGCCTGCACCCAGCTCTAAGAAATAGGACTTCCTTGGCTATGCGAGCAGGGCAGGGCTCTGCCCTTTCGGTCTAATGCATGCCTGTGTCAGTCTGGACACTCTTGGGAAATTCAGAAAGGGAAATAGAGAAGCCACAGTTTAGAATGAACTGAATTTCAGGATGAAATAAAATCTCTTTGGATGGATCATTCTCATTTAAAGTATTGAACAGAAAAGAACATTTCAATGATGGGGAAATCCTCTGAGACCTAATATTCTGGACTGTTTGAAATAGAAAGAAATCACCATGAGTTACATTTGAAAGATTGAATGTACAAGTCTAAAAGTACTCAGCTATTTCTTCAGATTTTAGCTCCTTCAGGAGTATGGAGACACAGGCTCAAATGTCTATGCCTTGTAACCCGGGTTAATCTTGAAACTATTTGGCTGTTTAGATTCAAAATCTATGGTCATGGTTTTTATATATATTCATTTGAAATTTCTGGTAATTTTTGGACTAAGAGTGATAACTTAAATATTACTATTTTATATTGATTTCATATTAATTGACAAATAGCAATTAAGTTAAAAAAATTTAGATTCCTTTGCTTATTTGGTAATATGGAATATATTAGCTTTATATATCAGCAAATATATATCTGATAACTCCAAACAGCAAAATACCTGTATAATAGTCATTGATATCCTGAAACAATGACATCCCGAAACTAGCAACCATTAGATGACGCCAGAGGTCATCTGATGATAATAGCTGAGATCACCAAAGAAGATCCAGTTTCAAAGGACAGAGATCACAACATTTTCACACAAGTCCTCTGGAGAGGCACAGAGTTGCAGGCAGGATAAGTGCTGATATGCATTTGAAGTTTTACAATTTCTAAGTCTAGACTGGGACCTTATTTGACTTCCATATTGGAAGGATGTATTTTTGTCCTTTCTTCATTTTTGTTTATTTTGTCCTAAGGCATTGTGAAGCTTCTTCCTGTAGGGTATCATGGAACCTCACACTGTGTAGCAAAATGACAGGACCCATAAGTGAGATGAGGGCTAGAATAAACTGCTGAGGCTTTTCAATGGTGGCACAATTCATCCTGGCCAAGGAATCTTTTCTTGTAATAAATTGTGTTTACTGTAAGAAAAAACAATCCCACGTGATTCCTAATGGGTTGGATTGGAATCGGCTGGCTAGAAATATAGCCTTTGCAAAAAATTATTTACAGTATCCAAAGCACTGGTAAGCTGAAATCATTGAATGAAAGACCAAACTTATAAAATGTTACTAAATAATTTAAATACCAAATAAAAGAAAAGATAATTAAGGGCAGACATGCTCATTCTGTCAATGTATTCTTGGGCTTTTTCTTCTAGATGACATTAGTTTTGTTTCCTAATGTCAGCATGGTCTTCCTTTCTTTTTGTAGCATGTGGTAACTATGCCAAGGCTAATGACAGAACTGCATAATGCCATGTGAATATAAATATAGCACCTACTGGGTATGTTTGCATCTTGGCTAATGGAACAGGCTTTTACAACTTGATAGGTAAGCTTGCTGAACTCAGAATTGGACAAAAACTTTTTTTTGAAAAAAAAAAAATTTCGTTTTATTTTAATTGGTATACCATCTTTGGCTGTCTTTCCTGAGGGTCAGGACTTTTACAGGATGACTGTACAGTACAAATTATGAATATAGATCACACCCTGCCACCTGTTACTTAATAGCTAGCAGTGGTGACTCTATAGCAGTAAGATACTGGAAGATTGTCCCCTGCAGCTCTGAGTATTCCCCATACAGGTAATTGTCTAGAAAGAAAATTACTTAGACAAAGAACAAGACGTTATGTACCCAGGAACACACTTTACTGTCTCAAAAGTTAACTTTTAGCTTGCACTAAGAAAGTTAGTTAGAACATTTAGTTCTTCTTTCTGCAGAGCTATTGAGTTTAGTTTTCATCACAATCAACTAGGTTCGCATAATTTGTTTTCAATTAAAAATTTAGGAATACTGACTGGTCTTTAGTAATGATTGATTGAGGCTACTAATTACACGGACACCCCTTTTTCTTTCTCAGTATGTCCTTCCATATCCAAATAATAAATTTGATGTAGGGAAAACACTTGTCAAGCACATTGCTATGGGGATTACAAAATCCAGTTTTTAAAAATCCACTGAGGAATTAAGGCAAATGACCAAGGAACCAGATATTTTGATCACTTTCTTAAGGTTAAACACACTACTATTTCATGTAATATATATTTCTGTCCAAGTTAATTTAAAATCACACAGCCTTTTTAATACAGGTGCTGTATCCAATAAGGCTAATGCTTTAAGCAAAAAGCATGTGATAAAAGAAATGAAATTTACCACAAATGTATGGGCTTTACTGATTGAAGAAACACTATCATTATTAAAAATATATTGAACATTTTTAATAATAAGACCAAAGAAACTTTTCCATAGTATTTATTTCTAATATTAATTCTAATATTAGTTATATGTGTGTGCTTGGTATGAATTCTAAAGGAAAATTATCCCTCTTTCTGATTTATTTTGATCTTCTTTCACTTAATAATATAAATCATTCAATAATCAATTTATATGAGAATTTAAGTAAGCTGTCTAAAAATCTATGTTCATTTATCAATAGATAAATTTCTCTATTCCTTGCAAAGCTTGGCTATGTTAATTGTTTTTGATGTTGCTGGTACAAGGTGCTTGACCAAATCTACTTAAAGAAGAGAAGGTTTATTGTAGCTTACAGTTCAAGAGTACAGTCCGTCATGGAAGGAACCATGGTGGTGGGAATTTGAGGAAATTAGTCATCTTGATCCACAGTCATGAAGAAAGATCAATGCTTCTATGCGGTCACTTTCTCTGTTTGCTTAATCTGGGACACTAATACATACAATGGTGCTGGTCAGCTTTAGGATGTGTATTCTCACCCGAATTAGCCGAATCTAGGTAATCTCCCATAGGCAAACATGTAGATATTTCTTATCTCCTAGATGATTCTAGTATCTTATAAAGTTGATGATCACTATTTATCATCACATAGACCTTAGGAATGGATGATTTTAAATCCCCTTTACTTCTTAAAGTATACATATTTCCACACGCTTCATGTACATACATTTGTAGATGTTATACTCACATATGTGATAAATAATTTTTCTCAAAAACGACATTCACAGACAAGTTAGCATATGTTCCCAAGGAGAGGCTACAATTTCACAAGCAGAAATTGAGAGAGACTTTAATGAGAAAAAAAAATTGAACTGGCACAACAGTAGATGCCAAGAATCAATCCAGAAAATCTTGATCTATACTCAGTCTCATGGGCTTGCTAAATCATGCTGCAGCCAAACTCTGGCAATCCAATGAATGCATGCAATTTAAACATGAGAATAAATAATTATACTTCAGCTTAAAAATAGAAGAAGTAAAGGAAGTGACAATAGAAAAAAATGTCTGGAAGAAGGAAGTTTTCCTCACAGAAATGAAAGGGTCAGTGGCTTCTGATAGATCCATGACGTCAGACCCAGTCTGAAAAGGAAAGAAAAGAGCCAGGTCACCTTTCTTATTCTGAGTGCTTCTTGAGATCATTTATGAAGAAGGAATTGGGCTGAAGTTTACATAAATCTTTGTGGGAGGCTGGGTTCCCTCTGTAAACCCCACCAAAGTATTGAGCCAGTGCCAGCAACTGGCTCTGGCTGAGGAAGAGAAGAGCACATGGGGCATTAGGTTGGCCATATGTAAGCTATCCACATAAAGATTAAGGGGCTCATGTATATCTTCAATTGCTAGAATAACTGTGAGCATTTCCTTATATTGGCTGGATCCTTCAGTAGGGCAAAATCTTTGCACCTTTGCCTTAAACGAACCCTCCTCAAAGACTGCATAGGCTGAGTGGTCATAGCCCCCATCAGTAAAGACATAAATAGCATTTGGCAAAGGTTTTTGGGAAAAAAGATCAGGGAGCCTTAATGGCAGTCTCCAGAGCCTTGTTGCCCAGGGAGGGGGAGAGTAATGACAATCAAGCTTTCCCTGAAATTCTAATCTATATAAGCCAATCTACATCTGTTAACCTAAAAGGGAATTTTATAGCCTGAGGCTCCTTCCCAAAGTGTCTAAGGGCTTGGGTCCCCCAAGGGCAAATAGATCCATTTCATGGGTTCACCTTCCTGGATTAGGACAAGAGAGAACAGGGTGATCCCAGCAAAGATCCAAAGGAATGGGTGTTATGGTTTAGATAGAATAAGGAATGGGTGTTATGGTTTAGATAGAATAAGGAATGGGTGTTATGGTTTAGTAGAATAGTGTGAAGTTACTGGAGGAGCAGCAGTGGTCCGTGAGGGGCAGTGGATCCCAGGCAGGGAGCCGCAAGGTGGGTGAGATACCTTGGTGGGCCATTGGCAGGGCAGTCAGTACCACAAGGAGCTGTGGCAGGTGAGAGACAGAAACAGATAGGCATGCCAACAGAGAGAGTCAATGGGGAGAGAGAGAGAGAATCAGAGAAACAGAAAAAAAGAGGGAGTGGGCAGGGCTTGTCTCTTATAAAGACAGGACAGACCATTACATTCCCATATCTTTTTTAGAATAAAAAGATGGGAGTTTAAGCACAACAGGTTAAATCAATTGGGACAGCAGATTCTCAAGAATGCTTTCTGATCATTTGTGGGTGTCATCTTCAAGGGCAATGTGAGAAAGCTGGGTTCAGGTCACCTCCTGGGGTAGCTGGTCTCTTTACTCCTGTATGGTGTTTGTGGTATGGAAATGTCTGATGTCTCTTACACCTGTTTAGGGTATTGGCAGAACAGAGGACAAAGTTAAGTTTAGGAAAGAAAAAAAAATTAGGAGCAGGGAAGGGTGTATCTAACCTATATAAGGTGGATTCTTCAACTCCCTGGAACTCACAAGAATATTTTGGGTTTGTGAAAACATAAGTTTTAAATGGCAGCATATTTATATCAGAATGACTGTGACAGATATTTTTGCATAATGAAAAGCATCTTTCAGACTATAAAAAGCAGTGTGGGAGAGAATTTTGTTAACTTATATCTTATTGAAATTTGTTTGGTGAGGCTGTCCTTTTAAATGAAAAAACCTCTCAGCTGTCAAACTGCATCAGAGATCTTTGAGAAGGATAACATTTTGCTTGAATTATTGATTAAAAAACAACAGAGAACGTACTTGGTTGGCACTTATTGCTACTCCTCAGGGTCCTCCATTGTCACTGAGGGTTGTATTTGCCTTTTGCTATTTAGCACATGACCTGCCAGGCTCCAGAAGAGCCTGTGGAATAAGAAATCTGTAGGAAGACCTGAGCAGCTAGGCTGTCGATTCCAGCCATTCTGTCTATCTGAAGAGAGCAATCTGGAGATCTTCAGTTTAGATGAAAGGCAGTTTTCCCCAGTGGTCAGTGCTTGGCAGTTGAAGCGAATTACAGATGGACATTTTTCTGTGCCTATTTGTCTTCTGTCTTCTTTGGAGGAAGTAGAGTGCTGCAGCCAGGAGCCAAACTGTCTCTTTTTGTTATGAAATGTCTCTTAATAATTAAGCATTTCAATGTCATATTCCTAGATCTCTGAGCAGTTGAGGGCTGTTTATTAGGTATAGATGAGTTATAATTACAGTAAGATTTACACTTGTGAAAGAGAAAAAGAAAAAATTTCTTACAATAGAAGCTTAACAGTAGAACTGACAATAGTAGAGAATAGCTTAATATATTTTAAAGCAAGCTTGGATTAAATATATCGTATTTCTGTAAGAGACTTAAAAGTACATACAAATTTAAAACATGGAACTTATTGTTTTTGTAGTCTGGAATGAGATACAATGAGCAGACAATTCTAACATTTAACAATAAATATACTTGCATTTAAGTCACATGTATGCAAACACACACACACATTAAAAAGGAATTGGGTAAAGTAGATGCTCTTGGTGGACCCCCCAAAGGCACACCACTGCACAAAACACACAGGTAACAGAGTCAGCACTGGGGAATGAGGCAGGGAATACCTCAGTAAAGATGACAGGACTTTGTCACCTGCTCTGGCCCTCAGTTAAGATGGTGGTGAAGTTATCTGACCTCAGTTCAGATAACTTGACCTCAGTCAAAATGGCAGCAACAATATGTTCTATGAAGAGCCACATTTTTTGAGCCATGGGAGTTTTAACTATAATGAGAGAAACTTAGAATCATGATCCATCTTCTTGCCCAGTCACCACGCCACAAGCCACTGTGGGAGCAAAGGCTGGAATTGAAAATAGCTGCCTCGCTAATCTTGCCAGTTTCTATAGGACCAGCTGTAGTGGTGGCAGGGATGGAATAGAAAGAATGGGAACAAGAGGAAAAATATTTTCAGACAGGTAGGGAAGGGGCTGCCCAGCCAAAGGAAAAGCAGAGGTAGCGGGACACCGGCAGAGCATGTACAGGTGGGTGGCTGATAGTTTGAGGAAAAGTGGAGCTGGCAGGACACCGGCAGAGCATTTACAGGCAGGTGGCTGATAGTTTGATGGTTTATATTCCATAGCTGAAAATGTAAAAACCCGCAAAAACAGAGATACTACAAGGCCTGTAGAAGAACATCTTTTCTCTACAGGCAGGGTGTTAATGGAGCTGACTGGCCCTGGTCTGGGCAACTTGAAAGCCAGAAAGGCTAGAGGCTACTCTGAGCAGTCTCTCACAGCAGGGTCCTTTTATGAGTGGTCCAAAAGTACAGAGAATAAAAAGAAAAGGGAAAGAAAAATCTGAGGGACCCAAGGTCCCAATGTGAATGCATTGCTCAGCTTGTGCAGTGCTAGTGTAGAAGAACTACCCTGGGTAGTCTGATCATGTTTTTAGCTATAGGAAGCAACCAGAGATGAATGTCAGCGCAGAACTCAACCATAGCCATGAAAGCTGTGCTTGGGGGCAATCCCCTTGTTTCTAGGAACACCATAGGATTTCTGGGAGCTCAATGGTTAATTCCTCGGGTTTGGAAAAACAGTTAAGTTGACTGGAAGGAGAAAACTCACCACCAAAGCTGTTGGTGTGTGTAGAGGTCAGCACTCAGGCAGATAGATACCAAGTTCCTGAGCCCAGGGTTCCACGTGTTCTCAGCCGGCCCACCCATAGGTGGGAGAGAACTTGGAAAGAGTCTGGTCGAGTCACAGAGCACCAAATGCTAGGGTTTAGAGAAAATGCTACACAATTCCCTGAATGGTATAGCCAGCAGTGGGCAATGGGGGGCAGCTGGGTCCTACCACCCAAGGCCTCTGTGGGTTCCAAGCAGGTGGGAAGAGGTGGGTAACAGACCTTGGTAGGTTAGGGCCAGCCAGTACCATGAGGAGCCGCAGTGGGTGAGAGACAGAAACAGATAGGCATGACATGCAGAAAGATTCTAGATACAGTTTATTCAGTAAAAGGGAAGGAGAGAGAAAGAGAGAGAGAGAGCAACAGAGACAGAGAGAGGAAGATACAGAGGAGCTGGAAGAGGAGAGGAAAGGAGCCATGTTAGCAGCCACCTCTTTCAAAGAGAGACAGGACGGAGTCAGAGCTTGCAGGCTGGAAAAGGAAGAAGATCTGCTTGCCTCAGTGGAAGGGAGGGGAGTGGGCGGGGCCTGCTTCTCAAAGGGAAAGGACAGACCATTATGATAGAAGCAAATCAATGGTTTACCATTTCAGCATCATGGTGTACACTACGTCCTCAATTTGTGAAAAAAAAAAAGCCTGATGCTCAAGGAACAGCATAATGCATTTTTGAAGTTTGGCTCCCCAAAGGAGGTCAAAGAGGGGAGGGAGCAAGGGCATCCTTGGGGATGGGGATCCAAGGTAGGATCCAATTTATATTTTATAGAATGCTCTGAAGCTGAACAAGGGTCAAACAAGTTGGGATGTCCAGTTTAGGTTGGAGGGGGCTCACCCGTGACAAGGTGAGCTCAGCCACAAAGAGTTTAAAAGAGAGTACCTCTTGGAAATTGTTTGCAGCAACCTTAAACCCATTTTTATGTAGGAGGTCAAGTACTTGCTTTAAGAGAACCTGTTGTTTCCGGGAGTCCTGGTGTCCTACAATGAGGTCACCCATATACATATATAAAAATGCTGCTTCTTTTTTTACTAATCGGCTTCAGCAGAGAAGCTAGGTAATTTTGGCAAAAGGCAGGGCCATTAGCCATGCCCTGAGGGAGCATGACTCATTCATATCTCTCATCTGTACTAGAGTAATTAAGAGAGGAAACAGAAAATGCAAACCTGACACAATCATCTGGGTGGAGAGGAATGAAGAAAAATCAGCCCTTAATATCTAGAATAGTAAGAGTAAAATCAGCCAGAATGGCATGGACCCAGAGGAGACCCCTCAAGGGGGTACCTTCTGTTTCTATTCTATTATTTCTTTCCGAGATCTTACAGCATGCACCAGGTCCCATTAGCCTTTTTAATTACAAAGACAGGGTGGTATTCCAAGGACTCCAGGAAGGGTGTATATGTCCCAATTGTAATTGTTCCTGAACCAGAAAGTGGAAGGCCTCCAGTTTAGGAGTTATTGAACAAAGCCAGTGGGGCAGAAGATGCTGGCCTAAAAAGTTACTGCAAGTTTTTCTGCCACTAGGGGGCAGATCCTCCCTTGCTCGCCATCTGGACTGACCTGCCTCTTTAAAGGCTATTGTCTCCTGGTAATGTGTCCTGCCCCCTACTCCCAGTATGTGGGGCTCCATGGTCAACTCCCAATGGGGGCAAGCTCTTCCTTCCTTAATACTGTTCTGTCTACCCTTGAATCTACCAAGAGATGAAATTTCTGTTCCCCTATGACCATACTCATCTGCGGGCAGTGTCCATCTACTATTGGCACTGTCCAATGTGCCTGGGTCTCAGGTACATGCCTAGAGCATGTTTGCCTTTTCATTGGATCTCCTCCTTGGGCTGGTGGAGCTAAAGGATGCCCCATAGCTAGTTTAAGGGATCCAGAGAGCTCCCTTCCAGGTCAAATTTTGGTCTACAATCTTTCCTCTAATGGTATCCTTTCCTGCATCTGGAACAGGGGATAGTGGGGGATTCCTCACTTCCCCAAGTTCTGGCATTAACACCCAGGGCATGGAGGGTTGTTGAGGACAGTCCCTCTTAAAGTGATCCTACTTTCAGCATCTGAAACAGGCCTCTCTTCCCCCTGTTGTAGGATCACTCAGATCAGGAACCATTAGGGCCCTGAAAGGGCCTTGGTGATCAACTCTGCTGGGGCCTGTTGTGCGACGATCAGAGCCAGCATCTGTTGTGGGTGGTCCCAATGTCCTGGCTAACTGTTATCCACCTACTCATAGAGGCTTCTTTCAACCCTGCACAAGGCATGCAGTAGTCATCGTTCATCCCACACCACATTTCTAGACCTCTCTAGCCTCCTTATTCTCCGGGGAAAGGTGAGTGGATTATCTGCCCCTTTTGCAGCTCCATGATTCAGGACAATCATATGTGATAAGGAGTCAAGTCAAAACAGGAATTTGGTTTATTACTGTGAGCGTCAGCTTATAAAGGTTAAGTAGCATAGTGTGATGTGGGGGTACCTCCAACCAATGAGGGACAGCCAAGCCCTCCCTCTGGCTGGAAAAACATCTACCTAAATTTTGCTGTCTCATTCTCACTTGGTTCCCTCAAGCTCGAGCCAGGCTTTTCTCTGTACTGCAGGCCTCAAGGTATAGACCCTGAAATAATTTTGGCCCAACATCTCCCCGTTTGTTTTATATCCTACTCCTAACCCAGTTATCAAGCCAGAATAGCCCACTGGGGAGAGAGTATGGGTCATGCCACCCCCTCAAACTGAGAGTTCATCCATGGGGTGAGATATATCGAGCCTATCATAATGTACTCAAAGAGCCATGAATTGTACCTGTTGTATTTATTTTTGGTATTTTGTTTTTTTGTTTTTTCGAGACAGGGTTTCTCTGTGGTTTTGGAGCCTGTCCTGGAACTAGCTCTTGTAGACCAGGCTGGTCTCGAACTCACAGAGATCCGCCTGCCTCTGCCTCCCAAGTGCTGGGATTAAAGGCGTGCGCCACCACTGCCCGGCTTTGTATTTATTTTTGGAATGCTTGTTTCAGTCTTTGGAGAACACATGGGTCAAAAAGACAGATCAATAAACAAATAGCTATTGGCTCAATTAAGGACGAGATGAGTGTGGTAAGCCATGGGGTCCCATCAAACCTGGTCTCACAGAAGGTCCTTGACTTAAATGAATCAATATCTTTTCTTAACTCATCTAAGGTTCTTGTATCTATCCCAGAATGGTCCACATAGAAGCAACATTCTTCCCCAAGTGCCCTGCAAATTCCTCCCTGTTCCATAAACAGCAAGTCCAAGTCTTTCCTATTTTGTAAGGCTACCCTTGCTAGGGAATCCAAACACTTTGTAAATAACGTAATGCAGTCTCTGTTTTTTTCTATATATATCCAGCCCCATCTACTCACATTCCCAGGAAGAAAATAGTAATCAGGAGCTGCAGCACAGTTTCTAATAGCAGAGGCAGTTCACTTCCTTCCTGGGCATACATAAAATGGTGTCTGCAGGAGGGCATGTCTCTTAAGGATATGGGAACACCCAGGTTCATTAGGGTAAGATGCCTGGGGTAGGGTGCACCCCCAGAACCTCCATATTTTGGTCTCCCTCTGGTCCATGGAATCCAGTCTCCCACATGCCAGCTCCCATGTGCCAAATTGCAGAGGTCAAACATCAGGTAAGGCCAACATGTCCAGGGTGTCATCATCTGAGAAGTCGTTTAGAATCCCTCCATTGCCAGTGCTCAACGATATCCATGTCACCTTCTGTGGTTGGTTGGGGCTTACTACCTGGACCTGGTCACCATGAGAAGAGTTAACATGATTACCACTGGGACGGCCATCTGTTGTAGCATGGGCAGCGGACTGCGTCCCCGTCTCCCGGCCGCCCGCATGGCTAGCTTATGCCCCGAAATAATTATACGGAAACTGTATTCTTTTAAACACTGCCTGGCCCATTAGTTTTAGCCTCTTAGCCCATTTCTAATAATCTATGCAGCACCACGAGGTGCGCTTACCAGGAAAGATCTTAACCCGCGTCTGGCTGGAGTGGGAGAATCATGGCTACTCACTAACTCAGCTTCTTTCTCCCAGAATCCTGTTCTGTTTACTCCGCCTACCTAATTTTCTGTCCTATGAGGGCCAAGGCAGTTTCTTAATTAGTTAACCAATGAAAGCAACAGATAAGATACAAGACCCACCTCCATCAGCCATCTGAAATAGATACACAGGCAACACTTTCCTAAAGGGTTAATATCCCTTGGGCAGTGGTTTATTTTGCTTTTCTTGTGTTTGAATTTAAAGATTGTCCATCATAATGGCTTTCTTCTTTTATTGGTCATCTTGGTCCTCCCATTGTCCTGAGGGAAGGAGAGAAATTCTAAGTTATGAATGGGTAGCCATATAGGCATGTCCCCTCTGTTTGGGAAGATACATCCATATCCTCCACCCTATGTCAACAAGGGATCTGTGCCCCTCCATTGGTTAGTGAGAGGATCCTTCCACCTAACTTTTAGGCATGGCCTCGCCTGTAGAGATCCCCAATGTTTCTGGAATCTATTTGGTTCATCTCATTTTTGAAAATTTAAAATATGGATGACTAATAATGCCTTTTGCAATTGTAGGTGGGGTAGACTTCTCCCTTTTTGTTTTATAAGGACCTCTTTAAGATATTGATGATGTATTTCAACAATTGCTTGACTCTGAGGATTGTATGGTATCCTTGTGGCATCTATGAAAGAAATCTTTTAATGTTTTACTTATAAAACAGTAGACATTGTTGGTGTTGACCTATTGTCTTAGTCCCAACATAGCAAAATATTGTAAGAAGTTTCTTTTCGCATGGGTTGCCTTTTCCCCTGAGTGGGCAGTAGCCCAGCATGCCTTAGAGTATGTGACTATGGTCACAAGCATATATTTTAATTTGGCAAACAGAGGGTAATATGTTACATCTGTTTGCAAGATAATATTAGGTCCTAACCCTCTTGGGTTCACCCCCCAACCTTGTAATGAAGGGGGGCAGAGAAATTTTTGGCAAGTCTTACATTTATGAACAATTCTCTTTAATTGTATTGAAGAAATCTGCAGGTATATGTATTTGAGGCCTGTCCAGTTGGCATGAGTTAAGTCATGCATTTGGGTGGCATTTTGTATGAGCAGAATTGAGACCTCTATGAGACAGGCCCCTGAAGCTGCAGTGTCGGCCAAAGCATTCCCTTGGGAAATGAGACCAGGGAAATATTGGTGTCCTCTAAGAAGATGAATATATATGGGTTTTTTTCTATCTTCTAAGAATGATCTGAGTTGTATCATCAAGGCAGAAACAGGATTAGCATCCAAACTGATATAGGCATAGGGTAAGTGTGGCAGTAGGTTCACCACATAAGAGCTGTCTGAATAGAGGTTGCAGGGTTCTGGGACCTTGTGTAGGGCAATATATACAACCATTATTTCCTTATATTGAGCAGATCCTCCACAAGGGTTTTGGTAATCTTTGTTTTATTGGTAATCTTGTCTTATTCCCCCCTGCAGGTAAATCTACAAAGGCAGCCCCTTTCTTCCAGCCATCTTTGTAAATAATAAATGCTTGGGGCAGGGGCCTAGAAGAAAAGACTAAGGGGACTCTTCAGTGTAGTTCTTGTTATAGCTTCAGTAAATGGTACTCCCCAAAGTGATATACAGGGTCCCCAGAAATCCATCCAGGGCAAAGCTCAATCGAAAATAATGTCTGGCTGCCCATTCTAAATCCTTAATTCTGAGTGGAATTAATAATTTATAGGGATCTTTTCCATAATGTCGGTGGGATGTGTCCCTGATTTTTATAATCATATCAGCTATTTGATCAACTAGAGAGTACACTCTGGGAATGCCATCCAGCATGGTGTGTACCCATTCTAGTGGTTGTGACTGCTGAATAATGGCAGCTACCATAGTCTTTTCCCCTAATAATATCCAGTTTTGGATTGGAATGTTAGGATTATATGTCAACAAAGAAGCCTGATGGAGCTCATTGATCAATTCAGTGAGTGTCTGAGGGCCCTCAGGGGGCAAGGAAATGATCTTATAAGGTTGCCTCCCTTTTAGGAGATCATATAACACATCTAGTCTCCCAGTCTCTACAGGCAACCAAGGCCTTACCTAACTCATTACCCCTAGTATCTTTTGCAACCTCGATCAACTGAGAGGCTCAGGCAGGATTAACTGGAGTCCATTTACTTTAGATTGAGTGAGTGTTAATTGGAATCCCAATATATGAAATCGGGGTACCTTTTATATTTTGTTTGGGCTATTTTAAATCTACGTTGTTGGAAGATATCAACAATAGTCGTTACCCAGGGGGCTAGCCCCGATTCCTCCTGATTCCTCCAAATGCCCAATGATTAGATCATTTATATAAACATATAGAAAGGTATACTCTTTGTTCAAAATATTGTTGACAAAAGGTCAGACTATTGGCCATCCCCTGTGGGAGAATAGTCCATTCATATCTCTCATTATGTCGAGAGGAGTTAACTGTAGGAATGGAAAAGGCAAACTTTTCACAATCCTTTTCATGAAAAGAAACTGAAAAGAAGCAGTCCTTTAGATCAATTATCGTGAGATGAAACTGGAGGAGGGGATTGCTGGGGCCCAAGTTAAGACGCTTAAAGGGGTCCCTACTAGCTTCATGCGGGCATTGATTGCTCATAGGTTCTGTAACATTCTCCATGTTCCATTAGGTTTATGTATCACAAACACGGCTGTTCCAGGGGCTCATCGAGGGCCTTGTCTGTCCTTCTCTAAGCAGATTTCCAGTGATTTTCTTGAGCATCTTAAGTTTAAGTTCAGGTAATGGCCACTGCTCCAGCCATACTGGCTTCCCAGGTGTCCATCTAATGGAGGGGGGAACTTGGTGGGTCCCTCATGCAGCTTGTACCAGGCAGCAAGACCTGCTTTCCTAACATGGTCCCAGTAAGGGTCGGCTACTGCCACCTGTTGGATAAGGGTGGAGAACCCATTAGCGATACCCACCAGCATACCACACATGATGAGGATAGTGGGGCGGGCTCTCTAATTAGATTCAGCTCAGACATGGTATTCCTTCTTGTAAGAATGCACACCATTTAATGTACAGAGTGCTAGACAGTACTGCCTTTGCCAGATCCAACCAGTCCTTAAGGACGCAGAGGTGATGTGCAATCTCCTGTTGCAAAATTAGGGCACAGAGGGTCCATCCTCCATTACAGCCTTCCGCAGGTCCTTGATGTCCTTTGCCTCCCAGAGGTACCATACTAGCAGCTTCAAGAAGCAGGGGCAAGATTTACTGGAAAAGCCCAGGTGTCTCCCCTCTCCACTTCCCTCTCTCCCCCCAGGCCAGATGATCTTAACGGGGTAGGCCTTGGCATAAGCAGCTCTCCCTGCTGGTCCAGATCTCCTAACTCCCGTCTCAGGGGATTATAGGGCTCAGAGACTTTCTCTGGCCCTCTATGCCCCTTGACCGTGCCAGGGCAGTAAGGGAGAGGGTGGGCGCCTTCTTCCTCATTGTCCTTGAAGTCAATGACTTTTACTTTTATTTTAACTTCCACTGTGCACAGCTGCACCTTTTACTCTTTCTCTTTCAAACTCCTCCCAATTCTTTGTCTACTCTCTCAACAGTCCAGGGCTGGGGGAGAGAGGGATGTGGGGAGGGAAGACACTTGGACTTTCCCAGTAAATCCAGAAGAGGGATTGCTTGTCACTGAGTAGCTTTGGCTGGCTTTCTTCTTACTCTTCCTTCTGATGGAGTCTTGTCAAACAAACTCACTCTGAAACAAAGTTTTTAACTACTTAGAAATATTTATAATAGTGTCCCAAAATAAAAATTATCTCTCTCTTTCTATCTCATTATTTTTCATTAATTTTCTTATGATAAAATAAAGTAAAATTTAAGAAAGATGCCTTGTCATGGGAATTGTAGTATAACACTGTTTGTCACATAGAATGCCCTTTGATCCTTATAACTTTTTTATTCGGTTACCGTGTTCTGGAAATTGGTGCTTGCTTTCATTATTGTGCTAAAGACCCACAAGAGCACAAGCAATACATGTATCTTATGTTTGTAAAACCCTTGTCATCTTGTCATGTGAAAATAGCCATATTCATTTTTCATGATGATAATAATAAAGACCGTAGACCTCCATTTGGGAAACTGTGATGATTTCTTCCCAACAGCTTCAGGATAAGCATTCACAGGTGCCATAGAATTTGATACAATGAACCTTTATTACCAGTTCTGTTTCAGTCCTCTCAGAATTATTTGTCTGTAATGAAACTGACAGGATTGGGAATTTGTGTGTGTATTACAGACTTAATTCAATCCAGGGTTATCATTTGTTGTGTCTGGCTAAGGCAAATAACTTCATTCAACAGACTTTGGCCAGCATCTCCATCCTTTTATAACAGAACATTTCATTTCTTGTTAGGGATATTTTTCAATATAACAACCTGATAGGGGCTTGGAAAAAAATGTAACTTACATTCTCCTAATGGCAACTCCAAAATTTTAGGAGAGGAGTGTCTTGTATCCAGAAGAGGAATTGCTTGTTAGCTGAGGAACTGGCTGGCTTTCTTCTTACTGTTCCTTCTGTGGAGTCTTGTCAAACAAACTCACTCTGAAATAAAGTTTTTAACTACTTAGACATATTTATAATAGTATCTCAAACTTGAAAACTTTCTCTCTCTCTCTCTCTCTCTCTCTCTCTCTCTCTCTTATTTCCCTTTAATTTTCTTATGATGCATAAGATTCAGAATTAAGTTCTACACTCTTTCTGATTACTCTTCCTTAGGGTTCCCTGAGCTCTGAGTAAAGTGACTGAATAAAGACATTCCACATAAACATGAGTATTCGGAGCACACCCACCTGTTCTCTATATGTAATATCTGGCTATGGTTCTCTGTATTTATTTCCATCTGCTGCAGGAGGAAGTTTCTCTAATCATGGGTAAGTAAGGCTCTGATCTTCTATGAGTATAGCAGAACAAATATTAGCATACATGTAAAAGTGACTCTTATATTCAGCCATATCACTTATGGAGGCTTTTAGTTGTTGTCAACCACTAGTTTTAGTGGTTTGACTACATTTGAGATGAATTAAAACTCAAAAATGACTGGTACATCTCTAAGAGATTATTTCTTAATTAAATCTGTTGAAGTGGGAAAACCCACTCTATTTGGGATCTTTGAGGTGGGAAGATAGACCCTGAATCTCCATATTTTAATCTGAGCCTTACCTTCTGCTTGCAGCTTATATAAAGGACATAGAAGATGAAGACTTGCTATCTTATTGCTTGTTTGCTCTTACTCTAACTGTCAAATCTATTCCTTCACTAACATTAGAATTTACTTCTTCTGGATTCTGTCATACACTGATGAACAGCTAAGATTTCTATTTTTGTATACTGAATAACTACTGGATTCTTGAACCTTTCATTGGTAGAGAACCATTGTTAGACAGGCTGGACCGCACAGCCCATAGCCTGTAATATTCTATCAGGTCTGTTCCTCCTGTAGAGAATTTTGACTAATGTAGATTTTCTTTCCAGAGAATTTCTCTGGAGCAATAGATATATAAGGAGAAAGTTTTAAAAAGTATTGAATAGATTTTCCAATTTGCCAAACCTGTAGCTACTAAGCCATCTCCAGTTGGTGAAGCTTCTCCGGGAAGCTTGAAAGTATTCAAAGCTCATACTGTGAGTTATTTACAAAGGAAAAGAAACAAATGCATTTGATTATACTGATTCACCAATTGTGAGAGACAAAATCTTTGGATAATCTGTGTATAAAACTTAGGACAACTTGTGAAAAAGAAAAAGAAAAATGATATAGCTGATCAGTTGTTCCTAGAATTTCTGGATGAGTTGACAAAGGAAAAAAATAAGTTTTGTCATTAAAATTAATCAAATTCTAGCTTCATAAAATATGGTGAAGGGCAAGAATTTAATCAGTAATAAAATTGGTCAGCTCAAAATGCACATAAAGGACCTAAAGGTTTCTAAATAGAGAGAGAAAGATAATCTCTCTAGCAGCCACAGAGCTCAAGTTGCAGAAAATAAAACTCTAGTCCTCATTATAAGATTAGCTGAATTCCCTGAAAATTCAAGTCCCAGCCTTAGCAGATGTTAGTTAAAGCAAAGGCATTAAGTGTTAAAGAATCTGATTCAGTATCTTGGGATAGGCATGTTTGAGAGGACCCTATTGAAATGAGAACTTTGAACTTTTAGATTCCCACAGGTTTATCTCACCTGAGAAAGTAATATCTTGTCTCTCGAGCCTCATTAGAAGATTTACTCCTCTCCTACCTTCTGAATTATTTCCTTTTCTGCCATTGACTGAGAAATTAATTCACCATTTTCTACTAAACTAGCAATGACTTTCCTAGAAGGAGATGTCAGACAAGACTATAATGATGCCCCTCAGGACCCACCGAAGTTTGTCTGTTGTTCTATAACCAGACTTAAGGCAAAACAGGATCCTAGCGGGAAGATAGAAAGGCTGGGTCACAAGGAGGCACTATTAAAGTGATTAATGAGTTTGCTAGTTCATTCAAGTAGAAATCTTGAGAATATATGTGGGAAAAGATTTTAAAGGTATGAGATAATAGTGAAAGGAACATACAACTGATTAAGACTTGGTTTAATGAGTAGGGATTCTAGGTTTAATATGGAAGTTTACACAATTAAACAAATATCAAAAATGTTTGCATGGTTGTTTGAAGCATTTGTCAAAGGATAATCTGCTGAAAAAGAGTTGGAGATGCTTCATATCACTTGACTAAGTGTTGATGAAGGAATTTTTAGGCTCAAGGAAATCACATTGTTACATTGGGTTTGCTGTGTAAAATCTAATCCTCCACAATATGAGGGCCCAGAAGTCCTGCTCTTCACTAATTTTGTAATATTCAGAATAGTGAAAGAGGCACCAGGATATTTAAAGAAGTTTGTTGTTGCCACTTTCCTTACATAAGACTATAGGGGTCAGTTTGATGAGTTCAATGCAATAAGTTTAACTGGACCTCAAGATAGAAATGGTCAGGTGGAAGCTCTGAACTGCCAAAGGCAAAGTGATCAAATTTATCATAAATGCCATCACAGACAAAGTAATGTCCATAATGCCCTAACCCCTGATTGTCAGCAGAGGCAGAGTGAATTTCGTGGTGACATGACTCATATGGACCCTAGTACTGGCTAATCAATCGTGGTGTTTACAGACACTAATTAGATTAGAAACCTATTGGATTTTTATTTGATTTGTATATATGGAAAATTTGTTAAAGAAATGAAAGTCTTACTTGGATCATGATGAAAGAGAATGTTGGCTTATAAAGCAATTTCTAGATGGTAATTTTGCAGGTACAGAACCACTTTGTGATAGAAAACTCTTTTTTAAAACCTGTGCTATTGGTATAATGTTTTTATGAAATTCTGAGGCCTTCAGCACATTTCCAATCCATAATTTATCAATTTCTGCATTGCCTTCTGCTAGAGGACCTGGCAGATCTATATGGGATCAGGTGTGTGTAATGTATGTGGGACAAAGTCTAATTCTGGATTATATCTTGAACCTGAATAAATAATGAAGTCAATTCTGTATCAACTGGTATAAATTCAACAGTTTCAATATGTAAAACAACTCTTTCTGCATATTGCAAATCAGCAACTATGTTGAGAGGTTCTTTAAAATCCTTTAGTACCATGAGAATAGAATATAATTCTGACTTTTGCACAAAATCATAAGGGATTTGTTTTACTTTATTTAAATCTTCTGATTTGTATCATTTTTCCTGATTTATTTCCATCAGTATAGAATGTAGGGGTTGCAGTTAACTGGTGTGTCACATATGCAATGCAAGGAAGAATACAATTTGCTGTCTGTATAAGATTAATTCTATCACTTTTTGGATAGTTGTTATTAATCATTCACCCAAAATTAGTACATATAACCACTCCAAAATACCGGGAAGGGGGCATAGCAAGGAAATACTAGATAAATACAAGACTAAAAACTTGCTGAGTAAATTCCAAACTGTGCAGCTCCATGTATAATATCAAAACACTCTTCAGATCTCCAACTCTAATCAGCTCTGTGGGCTGTAGCACACTTGTTTCTCTTGGGCTCATTCTACTCCCTGTTACCAGCTCTCATCAGCAGGTATCCGACAAATCTGGCATCTCTAACATCTTGGGTTCTCCAAGGAATCCAGGCTTCAATTTCACAGCTTCATGCAATGGGCTCTCCACTAGGACTCCATTCAGGAAACCCCTGACACATGCCTGGCCCCACTGGTTTTGTTCAATAACTCCTTTCTTCTGTACAGAAATGGCAGAGCTACATTCACCCCCAGCACTGGAAAACTGTCTGAAGCCCATAAACCATCTTTTGTCTGAGTAAAAGCTAAAGCACACTGCGCTGCCTGGAAATATCAGCAGCAGGAACCCACCATGCTGTGCTCAAGCCTCATCTGTAGCTGCCAGCAAGAACCAGGAAGCTCATAAAGGAGTCTTGCATCAGCTCAATATCAGGAAGCAGTGTCTATCTGAAAAAAAATATGCCTATCAAAAAATTGCACTTAACTTTCCATTTTGTGGGTCTAGAAGTCCTTTTTAAAAAGCCTTGTCAGGTTTTACAAGGAAATTCTTGTCAGATGTTTCAGCGCAAATGTGTGATGTGGCAAGAGCCTTCCTGTGTGTACCTTGCAGACCCAATTGGTCTTCTTCCCAAGGTAAGGAGTGATTTAGGTGGGAAATTGATATTGATAGGAGGGGAGAGAGAGAAGGCTGATTTAAAGAGACACTATGGAGCCATCTGGGAATCTATGTTATACATAGATTAATAGAATGGATTAATTTATAAGAGAGAACTAGCCAATAAGAAGCCTAAGCAATTGGCTCAAGAATAGTAACTGATATTAAGCCTCAGAGTGGTTATTTTATAAGCAGATATGGGGACCTGGTCTGTGGAAACAAATCTGTCCAGTGGAACTAGTGTGATGAAGAAAAATCTCAATTTACAGAGAATCATGTGGCCAAAGCTGCCACGTTCTGCATGCTAGGACTGGAAAATAGCCCCCTCATCCAGTTACATCTTCACCAGCTTTCTATCTTTCACTGATCTTGACGACCCTGAAACTTGTTATGTAGACAAGGATGACCTCAACAAGATCTACCAGCCTCTGCCTTTTTAGTACTGGCATTATAGGTGTGCCTCACCATACCTGGTTCTAAACTTGTCTTTAGTTTCTTTCCACAATTTCGACACTTAGCTGGGTGGCATCTTACCCTGAGGTCACCACTCCCTTTGTTCAATTTCTTTTTTATTAATTTCTTTCTCTAATTGCATTTTACATTCCAAACACATTTCTCCCTCCACACATCCTCCCTCCTTGCATCCCCTCAGCCCATCCCCGATCCTCTCCTCACAGTGGGTAAAGGTTCCCATGGGAAGTCAACAAAGTCTGGCACATTGTGCTTGAGCAGGACAAAGACCCTGTCTCCTTTGCATTAAAGCTGAGCATGGCATGTCACCACAGGGGATGGGTTCAAATAAGCTAGTATTTCATGTATGAGATATAACTTCTGGTCCTACTGCAGGGTGCCTCATAGATAGTTCAAGCTTCGCCACTGTCTCTGACATACATAGGGCCTAGTTTGGTCCCATAAAGGTTTGACAGCTGTAGGCCAAAAGTTCATGATTTTCCACAAACTGGGTTCACCTATCTCTGTAGATTTCTCCATCAATATCTTGACCTTGCATGTTCAAATATTCCCTCCTCCCTCTCTTTGAATGTATTCCTGGTGGTTGGCCTGGCGAAAAAATATCCATCTACACAAAATCTTGGTTGTGGATCTCTGCTTCTGGTTCCTTCCTTTGCTGGAAGAAGTCTCTATGATAGTTGGGGTACTCACCAATCTGATTACAGAGTACAGTCCGTTTGGACTCCCTCTTCACTATTGCTAAGAATCTTAGTTGGGGTCATCCTTGTAGTTTCTTTTTTTTTTTTTCTTTTGATTTTTAGAAACAGGGGTTTCTTTGTAGCTTTGGGGCCTGTCTTGGAACTAGCTCTTATAGACCAGGCTGCCGGCCTGGAACTCACAAAGATCCTTCTACCTCTGCCTGAGTACTGGGATTAAAGGTGTGCACCACCACCACACAGCTCCTCACAAACTTTAAAAAAAAAATATTTCTCACTTTTATAAAAATTGATAGTTTTCTCACACAAAATGTTATGATTCAGCCACAGGGCCATGCACATGGGGATAAGCCTTAAGGCAGAAGTGCCTAATGGCCCCTGTGGATCTTAAAGGACTTGGTGTAACCCATGACCGGCATGGTTGCATCACCTACATCTGCATGAGCCCTTGAGTGCATGCGTGAGCTCCGTCATCTGCATATGACATAACCACGCCATCCCATTATACACATGTGCTAGACAGCCCTTTAAAGCTGGAGGCGCCAACTTCAGCTCTCTCTCTCTCTCTCTCTCTCTCTCTCTCTCTCTCTCTCTGTCTCTCTCTGTCTCTCTCTCTCTGCACACCAACCTCACCAGGCCTGTACACCTTCCCCCAATAAACTCCTAAGCTGGCTTGTTGTGTGTTCTGTGTTTCGAGTTTCCTTCTCGCTTGCGTCAGGTAATTTCACAATAAACTCTGATTATGGTTCCTCTTCTTTCTACTCTCCCAGTTTCTCCACCATCTAATTACTCAATCTCTATCTCTTTCTCATTAGAATATAAAAAGTGTTTTAAGAGTTAACAACAAGCTGGGTGGTGGTGGCACACACCTTTAATCCCAGCACTCAGGCAGATCTCTAAATTCAAGGCCAGCCTGGTCTATAAGAGCTAGGTCCAGGATAGGTTCTGAAGCTACAGAGAAATCATGTCTTAAAAAAAAAAAGGAAAAAAAGTAACAACAACAACAAAAAAAAAAAAACAAAATAAAATATGAGATAAATAAAAAAAATCACATTAAAGAAGGATAAGACAAACCAACAGAAGGGAAACAGCCCCAAGAGAAGGCACAAAATTAGAGACCTATTTACTCACACCTTCAGCAATTCTATAAGAATATTGAACTGAAAGCAGAGGACACTTTTTTTTATTTTATTTTTTTTATTAAAGATTTCTGTCTCTTCCCCACCACCGCCTCCCATTTCCCTCCCCCTCCCCCAATCAAGTCCCCCTCCCTCGTCAGCCCAAAGAGCAGTCAGGGTTCCCTGCCCTGTGGGAAGTCCAAGGACCACCCACCTCCATCCAGGTCTAGTAAGGTGATCATCCAAACTGCCTAGGTTCCCACAAAGCCAATAGGTGCAGTAGGATCAAAAACCCATTGCCATTGTTCTTGAGGTCTCAGTAGTCCTCATTGTCCGCTATGTTCAGCGAGACCAGTTTTATCCCAGGCTTTTTCAGACCCAGGCCAGCTGGCCTTGGTGAGTTCCCGATAGAACATCCCCATTGTCTCAGTGTGTGGGTGCACCCCTCGCAGTCCGGAGTTCCTTGCTCGTGCTCTCTCTCCTTCTGCTCCTGATTTGGACCTTGAGATTTCAGTCCGGTGCTCCAATGTGGGTCTCTGTCTCTGTCTCCTTTCATTGCCTGATGAAGGTTAATATTCAGGAGGATGCCTATATGTTTTTCTTTGGGTTCTCCTTCTTATTCAGCAATACCACTCTTGGGAATATACCCAAGAGTGGCCCTATCATACAACAAAAGTATATGCTTTACTATGTTCATAGCAGCATTGTTTGTAATAGCCAGAACCTGGAAACAACCTAGATGCCCTTCAATTGAAGAATGGATGAAGAAAGTATGGAATATATACATATTAGAGTACTACTCAGCAGTAAAAAACAAGGACTTCTTGAAGTTTGCAGGCAAATGGATGGAAATAGAAAACACTATCCTGAGTGAGGTAAGCCAGACCCAAAAAGAGGAACATGGGATATACTCACTAATATTTAGTTTCTAGCCATAAATAAAGGACATAGAGCCTATAACTCAGGTTCTTAGAGAAGCAGAGGACACTTTTCATCGCCTGTAGGGCCTGTGCTTATGCTTCTGTTCCTGCCTCATGGCCTTTTATGCTTTTAAAGTAAGTTCCAGAATATTCCCAGCAGTACTGTATATTCCAATGTCCCTAAATTATTATTTGGATTTGCTTAAAATCCCTTTTAGCCACTGTATAGGTAGTGAATGATGATTCATCACTGTAGTTTTTATTCAGCCATTAATGATATCAAATACAAATTTTATATGATTTTCTTCCATCACTTATCTTCTTCAACAAAATATCTGTTCACAGTATTTTGAAAAAAAATATATAAAGGTTAATGTATAGATTCCACTTACTTATCACTTATCAGATATATGATTGGCAAAGCTGTCTTCTCTATAGCTTATCCTGACATCCTCTCTGTAGGATAATTTTTAAATGTTTCATTTGTAAAAGTTCAGTTAATCACCTTGTCAGATGAATATTTTTTATGTCAACTCTAAAATGTTTAGTAGCAGTTTTACTTTTCTTAGATTTTGAAATTTTTCTTTTTTCACATTTTATAGGTTTCAATTTTATATTTAATTCTGTGGTTGATTGTAAGCTACTTTTTGGATAAAATGTGAGATTTGCTATACTGTTGTCTGCTTTGTCTCTGATTTTCTGGTTGTTCTGTGATATCAAAAACAGGAATAAACACCTCACAAGTTAATGAAAGACTAAACAAAAATATATCTTGCAGGTTAACAGTTCTATCTGCAAATAAAATAATTTTAAAAAAATTCCCAGTTGTCCTGTATTAAGTCCTTGTTAAAGAATAAGTTCCCGTTTGTTCAGTGGTATATCCTAGGTAAGGGATAAGTCCTTATTTGTCTCATGGTAAGTCCTTGCAAATTAAGGACTCTATTTTTAATTAAGAAGTTCTTGTCTGCTCCATGTTAAGTGCTAGCTAAGGGATAATTCCCTGTTTGTCCCATGTTAAGTTCTTGCTAATTAAGGTGGCTATTTATAATCTACAGTAAGTTTCTATTGCTTAGGTTTGATAAAAACTTATTGTAACCCCATTTACTTGTTGTATATCCTTGCCTTTGCTAATCTCCTTTTCATTGTATCCTATTAACAATGCATAACTGCCAACACTTTAGACCCTGTGAGTACCTTATCTCTCCTATAAGAGGGACTTTAAGAGGACAGTTGGGCTGCTCTCACAGATCTCTATTTCAGTTGAAACAGACAGCTGGACACCTGGGTGCACTGAAAAATACAGCTTGCTTTAATTAGACAATTTTGGACTAGGTATTTTTCCTTCCTGAATCTCAGGATTAACATCTGAAGGTCCCATTGAGAACGACTGTACACCCAAATTCTTCTGGAACTGGACTTTTCATTGTGGGATCCCAGAGTGACAGTGAAAGAGGTGAGTCACCTCAGGGGGACCACATGCCTTGAGAAAGCTAACCCAGCTGACCCCTCTATTATTAAGGAAGATTTTGGCTGTGCCATCACCAAGAGTCAATTGCAAATGCTTTGTGCATTGAGTGGCCCAAGTTTGGTGTCAGCTGCACCCCTACACTATGTTATCTACCAGTGATCTGTACAATAGTAAATATTGTCATGGAAATCCTGGCCACCCACATCAAGATGGATATATTTTGCACTGGGCAGAGGTTACTTCTTCCCCATCTCCCAGGATAAGGTTATTCACAATGCAGAGTGGGCAGGGTGGACAAGCTCTCCTAGTTGTTAGAAAGGGCCTTTGGGAGGTAGAGTACCATACTCAAGAGGATCCTCCAAAAACCTACTCTATTAGAATATGGCATACAAACACAAGAGTTTTTTTTTTTTCTGAAACTTGTCCTGCATCAATAGTCAGAGAAATTGGAGCCCCTCTTGTATACTTATAACCACCTTTATCAACTCTATTCCTTAAAGGTCTGAGTCTCCTACCTAATCTCAGGCCTCACCAAGATAGCCACAGTCAAGTGTGTCTCCAGATCCTATTTGGACCCCACCAATTAATCATCTTCCTCCATTCCCTACACCTCTCCAGCTCCCTGTCCCATTCATTCCTATCCCTTCAGCCCCGATTTCTATAACTCCCCTTATCCCTCCATTCTCAACTCTCCTCCTCTGGCTTCTGAACAAATGTTTTCTGCCAAATTCCTTCCTGCTTCCTCTCTTCCAGCTCCTGTATTTCTCCATGACCCCCTGCCTTTCCATGCCAAGTAGGAAACCCGATGCTTCTTCACCTGCTGGTCCTCTATGTGGCCTTGCTGAACGTCCTCCTGTCTCCTCTCTACCGTACTACCAACTCCTTTGAAACAGTCCCAGCCTTTTCTCCCATATCCATCAGGAAAAACTACATGCCCCACTGCCACAATTGCCCCTACTTACTCTCCCTTTTACCCATTCCAGCATTGTGGGTTTTTTTTTTGGGGGGGGATACCAATATCTCAAGCCTCAGTCAAGGCAGTAAAACGGGCAAAGAGAAAATAACTAAGGGATCTGAAGAGAAACAATCAACTCACAGGTAATTTTCCTAAGAATCTCTTTATTTTGCTCTCTTCCTTGCACTACATTCTAATTCTTCTGTTGTGACTATAGTTTCTTAGCTCTTTTTCTCTATCTCAATTTTAATTCAATTCCAATTTTTTGCTTCCTCCTCCTCCTCCTCCTCCTCCTCCTCCTCCTCCTCCTCCTCCTCCTCCTCTTCTTCTTCTTCTTCTTCTTTCTCTTCTTCTTCTTCTTCTCCTTCTTTCTTCTTTATTTTTCTAACTCTGCTAATTTCGGGGATACTTTTGCTCCAACTACTGCTCCAGCATCTTTTCTCACTTCTGTCCACTCTCTTTGCTCTTACATAGTTATAAAGACCCACAAAGTTTTGCAGGCATAGGTAACCAGACAAGGCAACCTATGTAAACAGACAAGGGAAGTTTATGGCCCTTGGTCCATTAACCTTTTTGTCAAATGTTAGCAAACTTTAATACCAGCAAGCTCTGATAAGCTTGATGTTTATCAGAGGAGCCAGTAAAGGCTTGTTTTCCTCTGGAATGTGGGGAGATGTTTACATAATTTTCCTGAGAGTAAGGCATGAGTCATAAATCCCCTGAATGAAAATCATCAGTAAAATGAGGTGAAGGTAAGGTGCGGAGTTAGGAATCTTTTAATGCAAGGTTAGTTTCAGGTCTTAGCTTTCCTTATCTGTAAATGAGGTAAAACCAGGGCATGCTTTTTTTTTTCTATCTATGTGAGTAGCTATGGACCAACACCTTTGTACATATAGTAATTCTATGTCCTTGGATATCTGGGAATGTCTTAAATGGAATGCATTTGGTTAGACCCTAAACACTGACCAAATGCCTGTCAATAAAGATAATTGTAGGAAAACATATCTCTGTTTACAGAGAGATTGCTAGCAAAGATCTGGTAGTGGGAAACAGGTTTCTTGACTGTGTGACTGTCTTCACACATAGATGAAATAGTGCTGAACTATGGGAGAAGATTTCCAAATTTGTAACAAAAGGTGAATAGATACAACAAGAAATCTTCTAGCTAGAAACAGACACTTTGTTCACAAGGCAACAATGCCACCATACCTAGTATCCTGGCCAAATCATCCAAAACAGAGTCCCTGACTCTAATGGGTTGACTTTGTGAAATGAGGCTGATTTAATTACTGATTGATTCCATGGCTTGTAATGTGCCAGGAAATCCTGTTCACCTCTCCTGAACTGTAAAGTACCAAATTTGTGCCAAAACCTGTTTCTGTCCTTTTCCCTGCAAGAATATTTTGGGGGTGGAGCAAATTTTACATCTCTTTATTTTATCACAGACCTCTACATCTGGAAAACCAGAGCCTCCTTTAATGTCAGTCCTGGTTCCCTGATTATATGGCCAATTCTATATTTAAGAAACACCTCCCTACTATAGAAGACACTCAATAGATTTCCTGAACTCTCCTTGCCACAGAGAGAGAGAGAGAGGAAGAGCTCAGACAATCACCGGAGAAGACACACTGCCTGAAAAATTGAGGACTGGAAAGACTGAATAAGTCTTGCCAAGGCAAAAGCCTCCATGGAATTACAACCCTGAGAAAGGCAGGGGATTGCCCAGTAGTTACCACCAGACTCTGGTAGAATGGATGCAAAGAGCATCATGTAGACCCACAAATCTCTCTAAGGTGACTGACATAAGGCAGAGTCCAGATGAATCTCTTCAGCTTTCCTAGATTACCCATTGGGAGCTTAATAGGTATATATTCCTGTAGATACAGAGTGCACAGCAAATCTCAAAGCAATTAACTTGACCTGTGCCTCCCAGTTGGCACACGATATATGTAGGAAAATTCAAAAGTAAGATGGATTTTCAGGGAAGTATAGGTCAGAGCTGTTAAGAATAGCCACCATGACAATACTACAAAGCACAACCATTATTTTCTAAAGGAAAAAGCCACTACAATGAGATCAATGTGCTTACTGTAAAGGAATGTGGCACTGAACAAACTGATGTTCTCAGTGAAAGCAGGTGGACCACTATAATGAACATCATGACAGAAGATTACCACGAAAGGGTGTAGGTTCTCCCAGACCAAAATTGGTCCTGGTTATGAAAAACTAGCTGGACCAAGGATCCTTTGAATTGGGCTCCCAGGATCCTATGGTAACTGTTAATGTTGGGGTGTCAACCTATAGGCTTTCTCATTGACACTGGGGTTACTAAGCCTGCAGGAACCCTTAGGACCCCCTCACCCATGAGACAATGAGAGTACAAGGGGTAATGGGGAATAGAAAGCAATACAAATGTACCACTGACTAGACTGTCTGTCCTTGGGCCAAGGAACTGTGTTCCATTCTTTTCTTGTGATTCACAAATGCACCTTCCCATTATTGTGGCAAGATCTGCTTCAGGCCATGATTTTATTCTTGGGGGTCACCTCCAGGTTACAAGTCAGAGGGCCTTGAAAAGTCTTGACTCTAACCTTCCCGCTAAGTAAAGAGTATCTTCTCCTCTGAAATCCTGATCACCCCTGAGAAGGGAAATGGAAAATGTTACTAATCCAAGCGATTCCCATAGTTTAGATAGATGGAAATCCCCCCTGGCCTGGCCAAACATGTGCTGTCTATCATAGTATAGGTTACAGCTCGGGCTATTCCCACTCAGTTCAAGCAGTTCTCTATCAGTTCAGAAGTCAGGCAAGGGGTCAAAGTGCACATTAGTTAGCTCCTTCAAGCAAGCATACTCATTGCCTTCCAGTCAGCCTGGAATATGACTTTATTGTCTGACCCAAAACCTGGAGCTCAAGACTATAGACCAGTACAAAATTTAATAGAAGTAAACAAATGGGTTGTGGTCATTTACCCATCAGTCAGTTCTGAATTCACACATTCTGCTTAGTTTATTACCAGAGGAACAGAATAAGATTTATACTGCACTGAATCTAAAGAATGTATTCTTCTCCATCCCCCTATCAACATTAGCAGTGGAAGGGTTTGGACTCAGTCTACTGTGGGTGGTACCATTCTTGGGCTGCTGGTTCTTGGTTTTCTAAGAAGTCTGGCTGAATAATCTATGAGGAGCAAGCCAATAAACACCGCCCATTCTTGATCTAAATTCACCAAAGTACTCTTCTACAAAATCCCTAATATTGGTGCAGAGACTTGGTAGAATATCCTGATGCACTATTTTTAGCAGTTTCCCTGCAGCAGACTCACCTTCCAATTCACGGACTGCAGATCCCCATCCAACAGCAGCAATTGGTAACTTTTCCCTTTGGTCAGCATAAATACTTTCCTGCATTTGAGAGAGTGATGGTTGAGACCCCCAACCATGGTCTTTAAGGCTATGGTTGACTCTCTTCATCAACCCCATCTCTGATACTTTCCCTTGGGTAAGATTTCATTTCTGAGTTCAGTTTTTGCCTTTTGTTTTTATCTAACAGTCTTGGTACCAGGCACTGAGTTTCCTCGAGTGTTTAGCCCTTGGTCCCCATCCAGTGTGTTTACTAACCACTGAATGGCATGTGTCTTTCTAATTTAGTCTTCCCGAGTCCTGGAGATACTTTAGACTTTAGGCCTTAGTTCTTCTCTTCTTCCTCAGGTATGGGAATGGCATTATCCACCTGGCACCATCTTGAAGGACTCCAAATTTATTCAACTTTGCAATCAAATTTGGCCAAAATATTTCTTAGAACATCAGTTCAAATTTGACTGACTAACGGTACCCCAAATTGCAATATTTATCCAGGAATTGTATAAACACTGCAAGCGAATGAGAGGAAGGGAAGGAATCCCTATTCTCTTTTTCTTTATTCTCTGCTCCATCCCTATTTGTTTCCACCTCCACTTTGTAAATGTTCTGTTTTAAGTTAGGGTCGAATGATCTGTAAGTTTATTCCAAAGTAGGAACCAGAGCCTGACCTAGCAGAAAGTAGAAAAAGCAAAGGAGCCGGTGGTAAGCTGCAGTGAGCCCACATCCACTACACACCTGTTCTCCCTTGCAGAGTCAGCTCCATACCAAGCTGCTGATCTTACTCTCCCACCGTATGTGCTGATCATTTGTTTGTGAATTTGATCTCAAATTCTGGAGTCCTGTTCTTCGACTGCACATTCCTTCTAGCCTGCTGTGCCTTCCACAGGGGCACTTATGTGCTTCCCAGTTCCTGGTAGTTCCTCCTTGTCCCTTCATCATTGCTCTCCTTGTCCTATACCATAAATGTCTCTCTGGCTCCTGGCACCAGCTTCTGTGCCCTTGGGGGTCCCACTGTGTAGATAGTTTTGCTTTTGGCTCTGGCCTTCTACAGCTGTATGTAGCTCTCTACTTGAGGCACTTACTGGCTCTCTTTACCTCTCTGCACTCTCCTGGCTATCGCTGGTTTCAGTCTGCTGTCTTGAAGCTTCAGCTCTCAGCTGTCTTGGAGTTTATAGGAATGTCGGAGCCCACAACCATTACACAGTAAATGTAACAACTGACAGATTTCTAGACAGACCCACAGATGTACAACTTTTGGGGGACCCGATTGCAAAGCTTTGGGAACACTTGTCTCTTGGTTATTCACTGTTAATTCTGAAAAAAAAAAAGTGTGAAATCGTGGTGTTTCTCCCTTCGAAATGGGATTCATATCCCAGATACCTCAGCAGTGTAACTCCATATATGGGCAATGGAATGATCTCCCATGAAGCATTGGAGTGATAATATTCATCGTTTGTTCTAATAGTCAAGTTTACCTAAGTCAGTACCCACAATTACCTTTGCTAGACCACATAGAAATGTCAAAAACGTAGGAAGATCATGTGCCTTCCCGTACCCATAAACAGGTCTGGGCTCCCAAAGCCAGTTATAACAACAGAGATTGGGGTGAAGGGAGTGGATGAGTCCAGAGTTCAGGGATGTCTAGTGATCTTATTAATTCTTTAATGTATTCTGAGTTACTTTTAGTTATGCTGAGTACTAATATAGTTTATTATGGAAATAAGCTTTACTTAGGCTCCTGCACATATTTTCAAATTTAAGCCTGAAATACATAACTAGAAAAAAAGCAAAATTTGTTTACAAAATTAAGCTATTAAGTTATATTAATAGATAATGATTATCAAACTCTTCAAAGATCTACTAAATATGGCATTTAATAAATTTAAGAAAAAAGTTTCCTGTGATAGAAGTGTCAGCTCCAAACAGCACCCCTAAGATCTCCTCCAAAGAAGATGATAGGGCATAGAAAAACTGCACCTGGAGCATGTTTTAAGTGGGGCAAAGCTGCTAGCCTTTAGACTCACCTGACACCAGGAACCTGTCTAAACTTTGAATAGTCAGGACACTGGGGAGTTGATTGCTCTGCTTTATGTAGACAATGTAGGCCAGTGCTCAAAGTTACTACTTCACTGAAAAGCACCCAGAGACTGATGCTTCCCTGGTACCTCTGCCCCCAACAACCTTAAACCTATCTAAACTTTGAATAATCAGGACACTGGGGAGTTGATTGCCCCGCTTTATGTAGATAATGTAGGCCAGTACAATAGGTTACTACTTCATAGGAAGGCACCCAGAGACTGGTGCTTCCCTGGCACCTCTGCCCCCAATAACCCTGGAGGAGCCTAAGGGATTGTCCAGTTAACTGGAAAGTCTCTGTCATTTTTAATACATTCATAAACTGCTTGTTCTGTGCTTCCTACTTACTCTGGTAAAAGTTTGTCCTTCTCAGTTCTCTGATGTCCTTGATGACTGGGTTACGTCATCTATGATGACATAGGTGACGTCATTGATGACAAAGTGATTCATTTATCAGTTTAACAGCAACAACCACAGCTTTAGCTGACTTCTTATTTCACTTCATGTGCAAAAATCGGGTCTCAGGCTGCACTTTCTTAGAACTACTATTACGCTTCAACATACTTTACCTTGATACCGGACTCAAAAAACATTTGAACTCAGAAAACAGATTTCAAACTAACTTTTTACTATTTCTTTATTTAAAGGAAGTTACTTTTTAATGACCTCCCTCAGTGATCAACCATCTGTGTCTCAAGGTAAATTGTCGGAGGAAAATATGTAAAGCTTATGCAATGTCTGAAGATATGAAAGCTTAAGTTGTAAAGGTCTAAAAAGTTGTTTTGAGATATATAAATATAAGTTATAAAGGTCCATGAAAGTGTTTTAAGGATGCAAATTCAATTTGTAAGCATATAAGATTAAGGTATATGTAAAAATGTTTCAGGTCTCTTTCCCTCTTTATGTTATTGTTCTATTAAAACTTAAAGAAGTTAGAGTTTTAAATTAATCAGCAGAGTTCTGATAAGATATTAATGTAGCTCTGGTAATCTCTCACTACTATTTCATAGTCACAAGCTCAAAATTGTAAACTCATTTGGTTGTCTTCCAAGTACAGACTTAAAAGTGCTTCTCATTGTGCTACAAACATCTGTCTAGTCTATATATACCCTATATTCTGTATAGAGGAAAGAATGTTCATGCTTTTAACCCGGAATCATTTCTGGGTCCCAAAACTTCTACAGTGACTCAGAGGCATGAGTCTACCCTGTTTCTACAATGTGTATTTCAGTACAGAATATAAATAGTGGTGATGCTAGCATTGCTAGAACTTCTTTTTTAAGAAACTTTAAAAAATATTTTAACTTCCAGAGAAACAGCTTAAATTCACCCCTCATGGGTCAAAAGGACCCCAGATAAGCACTGTCAATCAACAGCCTGCTTCCCCACATGCCTATTCCACTTATTCCCAAGGGTGTGAATTTCTCTAACATTTTACTAGTCTTGGGACAATCCTCCCCCAATTCCCACGACCAAGGGTCTAAAGGTTTCAAATGTACACCTAAGAAAAAGTTTCCCCCTAAACTCCTTAATGTTATCTTTTGTCTCCAATGTATATTTGTTCCAACAACTTGGTTGTGCATCTCAGTAAACCACTGGGCAAGGAAATGCCCTTGCCTTAATTGCTGCCAGTATGCTTTCCTAATTGGACAAGCAGGACAAAGACGAAAGTGACTGCTCTTTTGTCTTAGGACTAGGAATTTAACTAGGGAAATAAAAGGAAGACCTGATACAGGAAATACTTTAGTGTTTCTTTGTAAGGCTAGAGATTGTTTCTATCTACCAGGTCCCATTGTTTTGCTGAAGTAAGGAAAAGATCATTTTTAACAAAATCAATGGAGATCAAATAGTATGGACTAACTTGACTGACTTGGCCCAAAAAAACAATACAGATTTCAGCATAAACAAGTATTCTCTAACAAGTTCTGATACGGAAAATTGAAAAAGACTGCCAAACATTGTCAAGACAAGCAAAGAAAGCCCTGCTTCACAGAAATGCTTGTCTAATATGCTAGACTTGTAGACCAAAGACAGATGCCCCCAAACTGCAGAAGAACTTTGGGTGACTATTTAGGCAGCCAACTGTTCTTGTCATTTCGCACATTTTTTGGGAGCCACTTGCTCACACTTCCTGCGTACTCAGTTAATAGTTTTCCTTATTGGGTCTTTTAGGGATGTGAAGACAAGATTGTGTATTTATAAGTTTTCTTGTTCACCTGATGCTGAATGCAAGTTTTGATAGTAAGTAAATTAGGTACAGGACTTTGGACTCCCCAAAGTAGAAGAAATGAGGAGTATTTTATCTGAATTTGTCAATGACATTTGGACTAGACATTTGTGATGTATTTATTGCCTATATATATTATATATAGTCATTGTACTTATGGCATACAGTTTTTCTTATATTAGTTAAATTCTTTTTTAAAATTTTAGATAAAAAGGGAAATGTAATGATATTTCATTTGTATTTTAATTACACCTTGCTTGAAAATCAGAGAGTAAAACAGCCCCACTGGTCAGTCTTACAACCAGGCAGTGGTGACACACACCTTTAATCCCAGTAGGCACATTAGTTTGTCATAAAAATCATAGAGTATTGTTACATGCCTTTAATTCCAGCCTTAGAGAAGAATATAAAACTGGAGAATGCAACTAACTGCCAGACACTGTCTTGCTCTGAAGATTCCTGGAGGCAATATTGTCATTTCGGACTGAGGTCGAGGTAAGAGCCAGTGGCTGGCTGTTTTGATTTTCTGACCTTCAGGTTGAACCCCAATATTGGTATCTGAGTTTTTATTAATTGTGCTACATTTGATATCATGTTAAAAACAAAATTTCTGAGGCTCAAGATGTCTGGCCCTCCTGCCTGAAATGGTTCTCTCCCTTAATTGATCCCCTGAGAGTTATCTTATGGATCATAATATTTGGGCTCTTTGTTTTTCAGTGTAACACCAGTCTCATTATTCACTGTATATCAAATGCAAAGATTCTGTTCTCCTGACCTCAACCTCAGGCAATGTTTGCTCCTTTGTCAAAGATTTGAAAGTTTTGCACAAGTCATTAAAGAATGTGAGAACAAAACAGGAAGTTAATGAAAGACCAAAACAGAAAATATACCTTTAAGGTTAAGAGTTCTATTTGAAACTAAGACACTTAAAAGGAAGTTTCTGTTTCTCCTTTGTTAAATCTTAGTTAAAATATCTCAGGATTAACAGTTTCAGAACAATCTGTCCAAGATAGTTTTCTTAATTATGGTTTGATTTCTATTGTTCTAAAGGGAGAGAACTCATGCAAAGCTGCAGCTGGCTTCATTCTGGAGTGTTAACACCTAGCTTTAATCTGCCTTTTGTGACTGCTACCTTTTGTCTCCAGTACCTTCCATGTAAATCCTATCTGAGAGTTTCCTAAGGGTGCAAAGCAGAACTATGCAGAATTTACTTGGGAGAGGACTTGGCAAACTGAGATGTTTCCTAACTGAAAATTTGCATTTGACATTGTCTCTTTGGGAAGCTTAGATAAGAGGGTTGGTATATGGAAATTGTCTTGCTAAAGGTATGAATTGTATAACAGAAAAGGTCCTTTACTAAGTGAAAGTGAGCCAGTCTGCCAGGGGCTGATCCCCTTGCAGCTGAAAAGGCTAAAAATCATTCTTAGAGTGTTTTCCCCATGGACCTGTGAGCCCATGCCCAATACAACAGAAGGGACACCATGATCATGGAAATTCTCATTTGATTGGGAGAGGTTACAGTTTTAGAGATTTATTCCATTATCATCAAGGCAGGAATGGCATCATGCAGGCAGATATGGTGATTCAAATACATCTCCATCCAAAGACAATGGGAAGTGGTCTGAGACACTGGGTATAGCTTGTGTGTATGTGAGAGCTCAATGTCCATCCTCCACAAAGGCACACTTCCTCTAACAAGGCCACATCAACTCCAAAAAAAGTCACACCTCCTAATAGTACCACTCTCTATGAACTAATGTTGGTCAATTTACACTCAAATTACCACATTCCACTCCCTGGTCACCTTAAGCTTGTAACAATATTATAATGCAAATTACATTTTACAATTTCGAAAGTTCCCATAATCTATTACAGTCTCAACAAAATTTAAAATTCTAAAGTTCAAAGTCTCTCCTGAGACTCATGTAATCTCTGAACTGCAATGCCCTTACAGACTTCTGCCATAAAATGGCTTAGGATATACATTACAATCCTAAAACACAGGGAAAGGAAAACCGTGAGGAAATACTGTACCAAAGCCCAAAGCAAGACCAAAAACAAGCTGGGAAAACTTCAAATTCTACTTTTCCTTGTCTAATATTAAGAGACTCTTCAGGTCTCCAACATCTTTTTTTGATTTCAACACACTTTTGTTCTGGTTCCAATTCCTCTTATCAGCTTTCCTGAGCAGGTTATCTCATTGCTTTGGCATTTCCAATGTCATAGGATCATCAAGGAAACACAGTATTCAACTTCACAACTTCATGCAGTGTTTTCTCCAGGTCTCCATTAAAGGACACTCCTGACATATGCCTAGCCTCAGTGATTATTGTAATCCCAGCCTCAGGCCCTCATCTTTGGAGGCTCCTCCTCTGTGCCCCTCAAACCTTGACTCCTCCCCGAGGAGGGTCAAGGTAGCCCACCAAAACTTGAGTTAAGAACACTCCCACAGACTTTTTAAACTACTCCCCAGAAAATAAGCATGTGGTTTTCCCTCTTCCTCTCCCGTGGTCACATTGGCTACTTTCTCTTCCCCACCAGGGTTCACCTGGGAGAGCAGGTGCCTAATTAAACCTGGATGTCTTTTAAACTGGTTTGATTTGATTTGATTGGGATTATTTTGTGTCGGTGGAGAGGCTCGATTAGGAAAATACTTCTAACAGCTGTCCTTACTCACAATGGAAGATTCCATTTAAATTTCATCTTTCATTGACTCTAAAGCCAGAAACACATAGCTGGCAAGTTCTGCTCCTTGCTAGACCTAGAACCTTGCCCTCCTTTACCATTAGATCTTCACCAGCTTGCTCTTTTCCATAGTTATCTTCACTACCTAACTTTGACTGTCCTGGAACTTGCACTGTAAACCAGATACTTTCAACTCAGTGGTCTGCTAGCTTCTGCTTTCTGAGCAGTGAGATAAAAGGTGTGCACCACGACACTTGGCTCTAAGCTTTTCTTTAATTGCTTTTCATAAACTAGAAACCTAGCTGAATGAGATTTTTGCCATTTCCATGCTCTATCTTTCATTTCTTAATCCATTTATGTCCTTGGACACAGGACATTACTCCATTCAACTTCTTGGTGTTTCCTTTCTCCTTTGTTTTCTCCTTTTCATTCTAAATCTTATTTAAATATAAGTATGAACACCAGCAACCATATGACAGTCTATACTAGGCTGTTTTGAGGTTTCTTCTGCCAGTGGGATTAATCCAAAACTCTTCACTTTAGCCTCAGGAAGACAATGGCAAAAGGCAGCAATATTCTTCACCAAAATATCACAGGAATGATCTCTATTAATATACTAATCCTCTTTTCCTCTGGAACCACTTGAGGTAGGCTCCCACAGTTCGAGTCACATTCAGCACCACTCTCTTCCATGATCCTACTAGAATGACCCATTAAGCAGCACTTAAAATGTCCAAATGCCTTTCTCATCCATACTCCCAAAGTCCACATTCCTTCAAACAAAATATGGTCAGGTCTATGAAAACAGTAACCCTCTCTTGGTACCAACTTCTGTCTTAGGTTTTCTAATGTTGTGAAGAGACACCATGACCATGGCAAATCTTATGAAAGAATTTATTTAATTGGGTGGGGGGGGGCTTCTGTTTCAGAGTTTTAGTCTATTAATCATCATGGCCAGACATGGTAGCAGGCTGGCAGAGGTTATACAGACTACATATTGTTCTAAATGTATCATAAAGTGGTCTGAGACAAAAGACATGACTTGAACATATATGAAACCTTAAGTCCAAGATTGCAGCTTGTTGGTTTCCGGTATTCCCAACATCGTTCTTCTTTGGCAGCTATGTGGTGTCTCCTTGACTCTGCCTACTCTCTATATGTCTCTTTCAGCCTGGCTATATTCTGACCTGCCATATACCAAAGTATCTTTATTCATTAAACAATGGAATAAAACATATTCACAGCATACAGAGGGGAATCCTACATCAAATTGTCTTTCTTCTGTTAAATTGTTTTTGCATTTTTGACATATGTTTTTATATCTCTTTCTACATTCTCAGGAAATTCATCTCTATATCTAGCTCTACAGGAATATAACTGTCTTGCAGCATCTGTCAAATATAGATTGAAATGCAGTAGAAAATGAATTCCTTTCATTTTTCTGTCAATTTGTTTTTCTATTTATATTGCTTTTATTTCTTTTTTGTGTATATTTTCTTTATTAGGGCGTCTATCTCTATGGTGAAACACAATAACCAAAAAGCAAATGAGGTGAAAAGGGTTAATTTGGCTTACACTTACTTATCATTGTTCATCATGGAAGGAAGTCAGGACAGGAATTCATACAAGGGAGGAACCCAGAATCAAGAGCTGTTACCATGACATTAGAGGGGTACTGTTTACTAGCTTGCTCTTCAGCCTGCTTTTTTTTAATAGAACCCAGCACTTTCAGCCTCAAAATGATACCACCTACACTAGGATTAACCCAATCCCTTTAATCACTAATTAACAAAATGCTTTACAGCAGCCTGATAGAGAGGCGTTTTGTCAATTAATGTTTCCTCATTTCAGATAACTCTGGTTTATGACAATTTGGTACAAAAACCATTCAGCATAATTGTCCCAGTGGAAGCCCAAAAATGTGAGCCTAGTTCAATCTTTTTTGAAGGTCAGAGAATTTGAGGATGCTCAAAATTGTTGCCAACCACGAGGGTTGTCAACATCCTGACCTAGGGTGTGATTACTTGCTTCTTTTGACATCAAGATAGCCCATACTTGTAAATCCACTCCACCTAACCAATGCTCATGATATTCATGCATATTTCTGTTTCTTCTTTTGAAATAGGAGGTTAGATCTTGGGCTGCTTTCAGGATACTTGGTTTAGAGTGGGTTCATTGCCTGAATAATAGAATGCTAATGATTTGATGTCTCAAAGTATTGAAGCAAATAACTGTTTTACTTGTCCTTTGTATCACCTAAAAGCAGTCATTATTCTTCTTCCCCGTGTTGTGTTGGAGTATAAAAGTGCATGAAAAATTAACCTCAGGGATTTCAGTATTCACTGAAACTCCCTCCTGATGTTATCCTAAGTTTCTGTATTATTATTTTAACTCATGTCTTTTTCCTCTTTACTACTTTTCTGAGCCCCATCCCCCTACCCTGGTAAACAGTATTGTCAAGATTGGTCCTTGATATGTCCCCCATCAACTTGCCACATGAGCACAACAATGTTAAGCCACAACCTTTTTCTTTCTTATTTATCCCCCAAATCACACATTAATAATATTACAATATAAATGTTACAAAGTTAAAAATTCCCCCAGTTTGTATAAATTTAAACACTTTAAAATCCAATCTCTTTATAATTCCATAGTCTCCTTTGAGATTTAAAATTGCTTTTTAAAATATCAGTGTCTTAACTGTGGGCTTTTCATAAAATACAAAAAAAAAATAGTTAAATACATCTGTGTTGGATTAAAAGAAGTTGGTTCCCAAAGGGAGTAGCACCTCTAGGAAGTGTGACCTTTTTGGAGTAGGTATAGTCTTGGAGGAAGTACGTCACTATGGAGGCAGTCTTTGGAGGATCTTATTTGCTTAAGATACCACCCAATATTTCAAACTACTTTCTATTTCCAGCTAGATTTAGTAGTCTCAGCTACTTCTCAAACACAATATCTGCCTATATATGCCCCCATGCTTCACCAAGTTGATTATGGACCAAACTGTAAGTGAGCAACTCCAATTAAATGCTTTATTATAGAAGAGTTGTCATTGTCATGGTGGCTCTACACAGCAATAGAAACTCTAACTATAACAGAAGTCTGTGCCAGGGACTGGGATAATTTTCTGATACACCTCATCATGTTTTTGTTAGGAAGAATTTGGACTTTGGTGCTTTGGGTTAGGAAAGTAGTGTAATGCTTTAAGTGCTGCTTAGTGGGTCATCCTAATAGGAACGTGAAAGAGAGAGGTGCTAAGAGTTATTTGAACTGTGGGGGCCAGGATCAAGATGTTTTAGAAGTTAAGAATATTAATCTGTGGCATAGAGGTCATTTTTATTTTTTCGTGAAGAATGTGGCTGCCATTTTCCCTTGTCCAAAAAGTCTGACTAAAGCTAAAGTAAAGAATTTTGGGTTGATATTGTTGGCAGAAGAAATCTCAAATGGCCTAGTATAGACTTTATTATGTGGTTATTAGTGGTAAGTCTAATGAAAAAGGTGCAAGTTGAGCAGGGTAAGTTACAAAACATAAAATTTAAGAAGAAAAGGAGTACCAGGAAGTGGAATGGAGCTAAATCATCTCTTCAAGGAGATAAACAGATTAAGAAATGGAATAAATGAAGTGGTGATATCAGGGCAAGATCTCACCCAGCTAAGTTTCCAACTTGTGAAAGGAATTAAAGAAAATATGAGAGCTGAGATTAGCTGTGCATGTTTTAATCCCAGTACGTGTGAGGCAGAGGATAGAAAATCTCTGAGTTTGAGGCCACCTATTCTACAAAGAAAGATTCAGGACAATCAAGTTAGGCAGTCAAGAAAGCTCTGAAAAAGAGAAAGCTGGAGAACATGCAATTGAAGAAGGAGACCATGTTGTAGCCCCGGTAAACAGTAGGACTTGGCAACTTTGGTTACATGATTCTGGCTTTAGTGTTAAGGATAGAAGAAATGGCTTATAGAACTTACCTTCAGAAGTGAGAAAACCTGATAGATGAGAAGTGAGAAAAGTCCAGGTAGATGTCAGACATGTCCCCGAATGGATACCTAGAAAGACCACTTTGTGAAGTGGTGAAGTTGAAACCTGGATTTCTGTGGAGATCCTCAGATGTTGGAGATGCGAGTCATGAGATACTTGTCAAGGAAAGCTCATCAGAGGAAGTGGAACCAGTCAAGAGAAGTGTGTTGCCATCAATAAAACTCAAAGATGTTAAAGATCTGAAGAACATTATGATATCAGACATGGAGATACAGAATTTTGAGTTTGTCCAGTTTGTGTTTGTTCTTTCTTTGGTCCAGTATGTCATCACTATATTCCCTTCCATATATTTTGGATTGGAAATGTATATTCTATACTATTATGTGAAGAATATATGCAGTCTGCTTTTGATTTTGATTTTACAGGAGATTATAGTTAAGAGATTACATGAATCTCAGAAGACACTTTGAACTTTAGACTTTTAAATAAGTTCAGGACTGTTATAGACTATGGGACTTTTGAAGTTGGGCTGAGTGTATTTTTTCCTGTTTTGATACTGGTAAAAGCTTTTGGGGGCTGGGGAGCAGAATGTGGTGGTTTGAAAGAAAGAGTCTCCAAAGGGAATGTCACTGCTTGGAAATTTTGCCTTGTTGTAATAGATGTGGGCTTGGTGATGGAAGTGTGCCACTGTATAGGTATTATTTATGGTCTCATATGCTCAAGATACCAACCAATGTTTCAGACCATTTCCTTTTTCCTGCAAGATGTAGAACTCTAAACTACTTCTCTAGCATAATATCTGCCATGTTCCATTAGGTTGATAATTGGACTAAACTTCTGAACTCTAAGAAAGCTACCCCAATTAAATGTTTTACTTTATAAGAATTGCCATGATCATGGTTTCTCTTCACAGTAATAGAAACACTAACATAACTCCCTCAATTCCAGAGGTCAATACTAGGGCACAGCCACAATCAGATCAAATCAGTGTCATATATCTGAGATTTACTTTTGATCGTCTGTGCCCCTCAGTGGGGCATGGATTACTTCTCTAGCTCTGGCCTCTATAGTGCATACATAGTTTATCTGCTAATCTTCAGTAGGCTCTACTGCACCATTGATGCTGTTCTCACCAGCCATCCCAGGGTATCGCCCTCTCCAAAACTGTTGAGTTCCATTGCTGCAACTAGATTGTACTTTCAACAGTATATTCTCCTATTCAAGGACTCCTGCCTTTTCTCACAGTGCTAAGCCATGGCTCTTCTTCATGATCTCTTCATGTCTTCAAAGTCAGTATTAACTGGGTGATGATTCTGTGTAGAAATTATTAGAAAACACTTATGTGGAGATTTCACCTCACTGATGCTGGTCTCTTCTTTCTTATCTCTAGCTAAGCAGTTCCAGTTATTCCAGTAAATAGTGGTTTTTATTGTAGGGAGTCTTTGGTAATCACAGCTGCCTCTTCACCTCTGGTTGAGCAGAACTAAAGATTCTTTACACTAGTGTCCTGGTAGAATCTTTGCTTTCCTCTGAAAACCAAGCTTCTACATTTTGTATTTCTCTCAAATATTCTTATCTTAAATACTCCCACAGAATATCCTACTGAGCTCTGGATACTTAAGGACTCTTATAGCAAAAAATTCCAAAGTCTTTCTACAATCCCTCCAAAAACACAGGCAGATCATCTGACTAATGATGAATGATCATCTGAGCTAATGGAACAATTAGTTTATAAATAATGTAGACCTCTGTGTGATTTCTTTGGGACTTAATGACTGCAGGAACCAGACAGGACAGAAAACATCAGACAACAGGTTATATCACTCAAAATAATGTTTTCTAGCTCCGTCCATTTTCCTGCGGAATTCAAGATGTTATTATTTTTTTCGGCTTTGTACTACTCTATTGTGTAAATGTACCACATTTTCCTTTTCCATTCTTCGGTCGAGAGACATTTAGATTGTTTCCAGGTTCTGGCTATGACAAACAGTTGTTGCTATGAACGTAGTTGAATGCATGTCCTTGTGGCACAATTGAGCATCCTTTGGTTATATACCCAAAAGTGGTATTTTGGGGTCTTGAAGAAAGTTGTTTCCTGATTTTCTGAGAAATCGCAACACTGACATCCAAATGGGGTTGTACCAGCTTGCATTCCCACCAGCAATGTAGAAGTGTTCCCTTTTCCCCACAACCTCTCCAGCATAAGTTGTTTTTGATCTTGACCATTCTTATAGGTGTTAGATGGAATCTCAAAGTTGCTTTGATTTGCATTTCTCTGATGACTAAGGATGTTGAACATTTCCTTAAGTGTTTTTCAGCCATTTTAGATTCCTGTGTTGAGAGGACAGAATAGAGCTAGGCAGAAAAAACTAAACTGAGTGCAGGGAGAAAGAGGTAGAGTCAGGATATGACATCCCAAAAAGCAAGAGGTAACAAACCACTTGCCTTGTGGTAAAATACAAAATAATAGAAATGGGTTAATTTAAGAGGTAAAAGTTAGTTAGTAAGAAGCCTGAGCTAATAGGCCAAACAGCTTTGTAATTGATATAGTTTTTGTGTAATTATTCTGGTCTGGGCACCCTTGGAAACCAATTTTACAATAAATATTATGAAGAAAAATAAATATTAAAGTCATTGTTCAATTTGGTTCATTGAGATATGATTCTAACCATGGCCAAGAATCTGGTACAGTACATATCTTCATTGAATCATTATATAAATTTTAGAAAATTTAAAGACAGTAACCATTGATAATGTCATTTCTCCTTCTTAAAATGACATGGTTTTACCCCAGATCAATAATCATACAAAAATAAAAATTTTCAACTAATACCTCTTTCAGAGGAAGAAATATTCTGTTTCTTTTTTCTAAGATATTCTGAAGTTTAAGAGTTTAAATAAAGCTGTATGAAAATGAATTATTTTCTTTTAGGATTTAAATCTTCCCTTTTTCTTTCTCAAAAATGAATGTTTAGGTCCAACTTATTTATACATTATAAATTTCTCCAATATACTGTCTCAGATATTTCTCTTTAGAACCATGTCTAAATAGGTTATAGTCTAATTGCTTTTAAATGTTAGAAGATGAAATATGAAAATATAGTCTTACCTCTTACATTTTTGGTTTCTTAAAGAAAAGGAAGCTTTGAATGCAGGTTCATGAACATGTGAGCAGACAGTTACTAAAAATACTCATGAAATTTCATTTGTATTGTGAGGATTATAAAAATATAATGCAAAATAATATAACTTGCTGCTTCTATTATTTATAGACCTTATTGTGTTCTAATCAGGCTTAATACCTATTAGGCTTATAATTATTTAAACATCAAAATATTGTGGCTATACACAAAATGCCTCAGATAAATGAAGATCAAAGGGATTCAATGAGGTTCCTTTTCTTTATTCAGTCTTTAAATCTGGAAGAAGTAAAAAATAACTCTGGGAAAACAAAATAATATATTTTTGCCCTATCAAAATGTGGTAATTTTATTCATCATTTATTATTTTTTATGTTTAGGCATAGATTAAATATTGTCTTCTTTCAATGCTTAGGTTGAATCATTAGATTACATGTGGTTTTATTTCTGGGGAAAATTTTAACATCCTCTTTTTTTTTCTTTATGTCAGTTTTTCAAATCATGGTTTTGATGTAACTGTAGAGCCTATCCTGGAACCAGATTTTGTAGGTTAGGCTGGCCTTAAACTCACAGACTTCCACCTGCCTCTGCCTCTCAAGTGTTGGGATTAAAGGTATGCACCATTGCCTCGATTTTGACATCTTCTTGTATTTGACCATATGAATAAGAAATTTGCAACAAGGATGTATGAATGATCAGTACTAAAGGTTCCTACATCCACAAAAACAACATATAGGTGGAAGTTTCAGTCCAACTCACCAATTTTCAAATAACTGCCATGGAGACACAGTATTAATTATAAATACTCAGTTGATAGCTCAGACTTATTACGAACTAGCTCTTACTACCTAAAGTAACCTATTTCTGTGAATCTATGTATTGCCACATGGTTTATCACTTTACCTGTCCTCTAGCATGTCTTGTTCCCTCTATGTCTACTGGCACTCCACTGACTTCTCCCTTCTCCCTCCCAGCAGTCTTGGTTTGGCTGTCCCACCTAAACTTCCTGTCTTGCTACTGACCATGCAATTTTTTCTTACTCAAATGAGAGCAATATATATCAACAGTATACATAAGGGTTATTCACCAGCAGCAGCATACTTGTCTGTTGAATAAAAGACCTGTAAGGAAGTCAAAACTTGTATAAAAATAAGTAGCCATGTAGTTCAGTCTGTGAATAAAAACACCAAAAATTTATTCAAAGTATGCTTCTTAAAATACTGTTTAGTTAATACTAAAAACTTATCTCATTATGCCTGAAAAAGCCAAAATTTGGACATTGCAAAAAATTATGTAAAATTTTTTCTAAAATGATTTTTTTTGATTTTGTACTTACTCATCTCCTTTTTGATCCTTTAAGAGTTTTGACTTTAAATTTAAGTCTTGAGTTCCCCCAATGCACATACTGTTTAGTTGGAGTGGACAGGAGAAGTCAATGTCAGGTATACTCTTTTTTCATTTGCCACAGGGTGTCTCCTTGAAACAGGTGTTTTACTTTGACCTAAACTAGCTGGGATTCGAGCCTACAGAATCCTCCTGTGTCTGTCTCCTAGTCCTAGGATTACAGTTGCATGCTGCTGTATTCAGGTATTTATGTAGATGCTGTAGTTGAACTCCTTATGTTGGAAATACTTTACAGACTAATTCATCTCCCCAACCACAGGTATTTCTACTTTCTGACTGCACTTAGACTTTTCCCTCTGCCCTTAATTCTTTCTGTCTTATTCTTTTCCAATAAACCCAAACTTTTGATCTTAAATGATAATGAAATGGGCAGTGAAGATATGTAAAATCACTTTGACTTGCATTATTTTCTTTCTTTGCAGTTCTATGGCACTTAAATTCTATAAATAATACATTCATCTATTAATTTCTTCTAAAACTATCTCATAAATTTCAAATATTAAACTCTTTTCTGGAAATATAACTCTATATCAACATCGGTCAATGATTTACAAATGCTCATAGGAAGATCAGAAATTAATTTTTAATATGTGATAAACTTTCTCACTAGACATAACAACTATAATTTTGGGGAGCATATAGCAGGTTCTCAACAAAACAGATGTATGCAGGTGTAAACAGATAAGGTGAGTAATATTTTAAACATTAGAAGTGAGAAATGTAGAGAGAACAGGAATAAAAAACAGATAAGCATGAACCAGGCAATTAGAAGTGTCCAATCAGGAGACTCTGAATTTAAAGTTGATGTGTAAATGAGAAAAGACTGCTCCTAGAATTATTAAGAGAGAATAACCTTTAACAAACTACCAGAGGATAGACTGTTCTTGGTGACAATGAGCAATCTAATTCAACTGCAGATGACTAACCTTGTCTTAACACATTCTGAACTCTTGTTATGAAAAAATTCATTATTTTATTTAAAGTCGACTGATTTTTTCTGATTTTAACTTTTACAGAAAGATATAAAAGAATAAATAAAATAACATGAGGTAGACAACAGGACAGGGTGTTTGTAATTGAGGTTTTGTGCCGTTAACAATGTGCCATTAACTCACTGTATGCTTTGAAAGTTAACTTTTTCCTAGTCCATGCCATGGTTTTCACACAGAATATGTGAGAATGTTGCAATAGATATTATGAGAAGTCCTTTTTATCACAGAATATTCTGTTTTCCTTGATTCTTAATTCCCAAAATATTTAATTTCCAGTAGACAGGAGAAGAGAAGAAAAATACAAAAGATTTTAGGAAAATAATCCTGAGATAACATATTGGTGATGTGGTAGTACTGCTTTCTCAGAAAAGTGGGAGGGCAAAATTGGCTATGGGTACGGTGAAGAAGAATGAAATGATTACTTTCAGAAGCAATAAATAAATAAATAATCAAGACAAAGACATTAAGAGTACTATGCTACTCTATGATTGCTTACCTGCTATAAAAGCGTAGAAAAAGATAAAGTCTCAGGAAAAGAATTTTAGTGGAAATTCAAAACCTCAATTACTATGATATTCAAAGTAATCAGACTGAGTGCATTATGCAAGTATATCAACACTGTAAGATGCATCGTTCTACTTAGCTTTGCACTGCATCATTGATAGATAAGATGGGAAAATGTCAGTTTTTGCATAAAGGAAGTCTTTCATGGCAAGTAAAAATGTTCAGTCTATGCCATCAGCAGATTGCCACCCTGTGGTTATCAATCACTTTGTGTACAAATTATCAAGTTGTTCATGCCTGTCTTAGAGCTATTGCTATGGAAATCGACATAGTTTTTTGTTTGTTTCTTTGATTGGTTTGGATAAACATTGGAAAAAGCAAGTAGGAAAAACTTCCTACCTATAGTGTGTAAGAAACATAAGAAATTGTGTAATTGAAAACTTTTATAGCAGTGTTTTGTTGGAGAAAAATTGGCTATGTGCTCAAAGGCTCACCAACATCTTCCTAGAATGGCCTATGTGAAAGAGTCACTATATTTATTATTCATCAAGCCTTTGCAAGAGTGCCCCATCATTAGTATGACATGTCACCACATATGCTACTAATGTGAGATCTTAAGTAGTAAAATAAAATTAGCAGTTAGCTTAACAATACACACATAGTAGCAGTAATATGAAAGCTATTGCAACAAAATTCTTAAGATTTTTCCAACATTTCTAATGAGACATTCGGGATTAAGAGCAGAGGAACAGACATTCACATCACTCTTAACTTCATTATAAAACTAAACTCAATATATAAGTAACTCATACAATAAGTTGATGTCATTTTCAAAATATAGAAAAAGAAGATAGAAAAGTGCAGTTAGAGACATTAAAATATAATTATATCTAAAAATACTCATGTTTTCTTCAATTTATTTTGGAATAAATAAAAAGCATTGACATTTTATGTGACATATGTTTTCTAATTTTCCTTTGCCCTTGTCCTATAAACATATTTTAATTATTTTTTCTTTCTTAATGGACTTGATTTCTTCTTGTTGCCCTTAAGACTTTGCATTGGTGGCTGAAATTTCCCTTGGGAATTTAGAATTTAAAATAATAAATATAGGATTCTTAAGGAACTTTTAATGAAATTGTTCTTAATTCTACTGGCAAAGTGAGAAGAGACAAACTGGTTTCTAAAGCCTAGCTTATGGATTGAAAATTGGACTGCAATATTCTCTCATCCAGGGGAAAGGCTGTGACAACACCCAGCTACTTGGTTTTGGTTGGTTGGAAAGATTTGTCTGTTTCTTATGGAATGTTTTGTCTGTCTGTTGAAAAGTTTGTCTGTTTCTCCAGAGAGTTTTTTTCTGCTTGTTTTATTGGAAAGTTCTGTCTGTCTGTGCTGTCTAGTATGTTTGTACGTCCTGTTTATTCATGGAGCTAAGACTGAAAAGGTTCAAGTATTTTCACTGTCTCTGTACACCAGCAACCAGTTACCACCACTGCCACAGATTCTTTTATGGCTGGCGCTCAGAATTTATTTCTGAGCTCTCTGGTCACTGGATTCAGGATAACAGTTCTGATGTCTTTCAGTTATGAATAACATTAAGATAGCTTTATGTTGTTGTTCTACTTTATTGGAAAACTAACCTTATAGTTGGGATGCAACTCTCCCTTCTATAGACTGAAGAATATTTAAAAGTTTTCTCTATGCCCTATGTCTCTTTATCCACATAAAACCGTGACAGCGAAAAAAAACCCAAGAGAAGGCACAAGAATCAGAGACCCACTCTTTCACACACTAAATTATCACAGAAAACCGCCAAACTTAGTACTGCAATACAAGCACAGAGGACCTGTAGCAGACCCATGCTTGCTGCCTCAGTCTCTGTGAGTTCATATGAGCGTGATAATGTTGATTCAGAGGGCTCTATTTCCATGGTATCCTCCATCCCCTCTGGATCTTTTTTTTTTAATTAATTTATTTTTTATTGAAAATTTCCACCTCCTTCCCTCCTCCCACTTCCCTTCCCTCCCTCTACTTCCCCTCCCCCTCCGTCTCCAGTCCAAGGTGCAGTCAGGGTTCTCTACCCTATAGGAAGTCCAAGGTCCTTCTTGTTTTCCCCAGGTCCAGGAAGGTGAGCATCCAAACAGACTAGGCTCCCACAAAGCCCGTCCATGCAGTAGAATCAAAGCCCAGCGCCGTTGTCCTTGGCTTCTCCGTCAGCCTCCACCATCAGCCACATTCAGAGAGTCCGGTTTGATCACATGCTCCACCAGTTCCAGTCCAACTGGACTTGGTGATCTCCCATTAGATCAGTCCCGCCGTCTCAGTGGGTGGACGCACCCCTCGCGGTACTGACTTCCTTTTGCTCTTCATATGGACCTTGGGAGCTCAGTCCAGTGCTCCAATGTGGGTCTCTGTCTCTATCTCCATCTATTGCCAGATGAAGCTTCTACGGTGATATGCAAGATATTCATCAGTGTGGTTATAGGATAAGGCCAGTTTAGGCACCCTTTCCTCTGCTGCCCAAGGAACAAGATGGGGACATCTCCTTGGACACCTGGGAACCCCTCCATAGTCAAGTCTCTTGCCAACATTAAAATGATATCTACTTCCCAACTCTCTCAACCACCCCTCCTCCATCCCAACCATCCCATTCCCTCAAGCTCTCCCCATCTCCCCTTTCCCCACCCCATCCCCACACTCCTTAATGTCTGGTTATGGATCTCTATTTTTGTTCCCATCTATTCCTGGAAGAAAGTTTTCTCATGGTGGCTTAGCAAGACACCGATTATATTTGTCACATTTTTTTGTTGAATATTAAAAGCAGTAATATCAGAACAAAAAGAATAAAAACTGTAGTCTCCTGTAATTCAGCAAATTCCTTCCTAAGATATTTAGGATAATTCTCATTCTTACCAGCAGAGAGGTTCTTTAAAATGAGGAAATTCTGTAATTTGAGAGAACTGAAACAGTTCATTTTCTATTACCCACATAATGGTCAATGTCAAGAAAATAATGAGAAAAAATGTACTGGGACCACTTAAGAACATCCTACTTGAAAGTTATTAACATGATGGGTCAGCAAGTAATCCATTGTTTCTGTTGTTTACATTTTTATGAGAAAATGAAAAGGGAATAATTTAACAAAGTCTTTCTCAGGAATTCCCCCCCACCTTTTTTCAGAATTGTGAAGTATTGAGTATTTTCACAACAAAACTTTAAAACATAAAAGGTGTCCCTAGTCACACAGAGGTTCTGAATTCACAGCTTGAGAGAATACCTGCAAACAGAAAGAAGAAAATAAAGAAAAAGAACTTTGCTTTCTCACCAGGATGTGAGCTTCTAGAATGCAGAAAGTAATGTGTGAATATCTCCAACAGCAAAGGAAACATTCAGTATTACTTTAGACAGACATTTATTTTTATCATTAAGTTATTGTATTAAGGGATTCTGGCAATATAGAAAATATTATAACTAAGTAAAATAGACAAGATGGCAAAACAAAAATATAGATAATAGAAATTTTGCCTTAGTGGGAAAAAAAAACTGAAGTTGAGGGAGTTTGTGGTCCAATAGAAAACCCTCTTTCCTGATACTTGAGGAACAGAAGTTTCTATGATGATGTGTGAGAAGTAAATTATCAATAGGCATAATGACAAAAATTTAGAACACTGATAAGGTTTATGCTTTTAGAAATATGGCAATTGTACTTTTTCTACCATGATCAATACTTCACCAAACCTGGGTATTTGACTATGTTTCCAGTACCAAAGATGGTTTGATCTTTTGAAAGGATCATAAGTCTGGCTAGAGAGCTTTTAGTTATTACCATAGTAGATGTATTACCATAGCTCCCTTGGAGTTATTAACTTCTCCCTTTGAAAACTTCCCTGAATTATTCTAGTACCATAAGAGCTCGTTTTTAGTACATATCCAGTTAAGCTCCACTTGGGGTCCTATGTTAAAATTGCATGGTATCTTCAGTGAGGCATTTACCTTCCACCTCTGGAATGGTTTAAGGGACAACCAAGGACAATAGTAACAGCCTGTAATGTGTTTTGAGAGTCTCTGTACAGCCCTGACAAATCAATGATGACTTTTCATGCCTGATGTTAGTTAACGTTTTGTTATAACATCTATTGCTTTTGGGGAAGGGAGCATTGTTAGCCTAGATGGGAAAAATTCATTTGAACTATACATACATATCTATGCACTGACTTATGTGTATGATATGTATTTCTTTGGAAACAGTTAATAGTATGATTCTTTGTGACTTTTTAAAGTATCCTTGATGTTATTTTATCCCTCACTTCCTTTTTCAAGTGTTCTTTCTTCTGCCTCATGTAAAGAATAGGTTAAAGATTTTGATTTGGACAGCATTGATTTTGGTAAAATAATATTTTTTTTCCAATATTAATACTACCAATCCATAACAATGTAATGTCTTTTAACTTCCTAGTGTATTTCTCTTTTTCTTCAGAGATTTCCATTATTTAAGATGGAGGAAGGGCGGATATAGGAGCAGGGAAGAAGTAATCTACATTAAAGGAGTCATTTTAGGGTTGGCAAGAGATTTGGATCTAGAGGGGATCCCAGGTGTCCACGGGGATGTCCCCAGCTAGGTCCTTGGGCAGCAGAGTAGAGGGTGCCTAAACTGGCCTTGCCCCACTATCACACTGATGATAATCTCGAATATCACCATAGAATCTTTGTCCGATGGATGGAGATAGAGAAAAAGTCCCTCATCATAGCAATAGACTGAGCTCCCAAGGTCCAATTGAAGAGCTGAAGGAGGGAGAAAATGAACAAGGAAGTCTGTACCGTGAGGGGTTGGTCCACCCACTGAGACAGAGTGCCTGTTCTAATGGGAGCTCACCAAATCCAGCTGGACAGGGACTGAATGAGCATGCGACCAAACCAGACTCTGAATGTGGCTGAAATGGGGGGCTGATTGAGAAGCCATTGATAAAGAACCTTCACCTGGCAATGGATGGAGATAGAGACAGAGACTCACACTGGACTGAGCTTCCAAGGCCCAGATAAAGAGCAGAAGGAGGGAGAATATGAGCAAGGAAGTCAGGACCATGAGGAGTGTGCCCACCCACGGAGACCGTGGGACTGATCTAATGGGAGCTCACCAAGGACAGCTGGACTGGGACTGATCGAGCATGTGATCAAATCGGACTCTCTGAATGTGGCTGACCATGAGGGAGGACTGAGAAGCCAATGATAATGACACCGGATTTTGATTCTGCTGCATGTACTGGCTTTTTGGGAGTCTAATCTCTTTGGATGCACACCCTTCCTAGACCTGGATGGAGGGGGCCCTTGGACTTTCCACAGGGCAGGGCACCTTGACTTCTCTTAGGACTGGAGAGCGAGGAGGAGGGGGAGGAAGGGGAGGTGGAGGAAAATGGGAGGATGGGAGAGGGTGGAAATTTTTAATAAATAAATAAATAGTTTCCTTGTTTAGAATTACTCCTAGATATTTTATTTGAAGATTTTTAAATGTAAATGTGTCGATAGTCTCCCTTTCTGAATGTTTTTCTTGGTGGTGAGGTCTGTAATTCTTTTCTGTATCTTACAATATTATGAGTTTATCATTTTTAGAAGTTTTCTCATTGAATTTTTATATCTCTTATATTGTGTCATGAGCAAGTACAGATAGTTTCACCATTTCATTTCCTATTTGTATTAATTTTAAAAAGCAGCTCATCTATTGTACATAGCTTTTAACTTTATGTTGAAGACACAGGATTTTGTTTTTCTACTTGAAATCATATTACACTTCATTGGTTTTATTGAGAGTTACTTTAAATTATAATTTATATGAGTCAATCTTTTTCCATATTTTCACTTAGTCATAGAAAACATCCCTTGGTGAAAAATATGTTTAAATTACAATTTGTAACACTTCTAGAAATTTAAGGAAGATCCTGAAAGAATGGCCAAGGTCCTATAATTCATCATTAATTAAATTTGAGAGTCTCCTGTGAGCAGCCATCAAGAGTTGATATAAATCCTCAGATATTTCCTCCTTTGAAGCTGGTATTTCTCTTAGAATTTGTTTTTTTTTTTTCCTATGCGTGACAAAGTCATATGTCAACACATGATTTTCTTCTTTGTTTAGGTTCTCTCCCTGCAAATCACACTGCTGTGGCCTCCATAACCATCAACATCTGTCTCAAGTATTTACAGGAATTCAGTTTTCTTTCTGATCTCTATTCCCAGTATTCCTCAAACCTTGCCACTTTTGCTTATTGTATGCTGCTTCTCAGTTCCATTTAATATTGTTTTGCATGAATTATCCTGACTTTGTAATTCTCTTCGATGTAAACTCAGTCTGATATAACCTCTGCAACATAGTCTACCATTTCTGACAGTGATGACAGAGGAAGTATTTTGTTATGAAGTAAAATATGGTGAAAATACGATAATATCATTTTCCTTATTTGCCTAACATGTTTTACATTGTAAAATCAGTTTTAAATATTTATTCATTTAGGAATTAAGTCAAGAAGTTTTCATTAACACATAACCTATTTTAATGATTTATAACAATTTAGTATTAAATCTCAAGTGGAATTTCAATAGTGATCTTATTATAATGTGGTAAAGTAGTTCACAAATGAAAATAAAAGTGGTTTGTGGGTAGAGCAATGTCTTCAACAAGCTATCTTTATGCAGTTATTGAGCCCTGTGAATGCTTCTCATACATTGCTTAACATGCAGATGTTTTCTTGCTTCCATTCCCCTATTCAATATCTAGTTCTACTTACTTTGTCCCACATACTCCTCAAGATATTATGGATTAATTGAAGAAATCTAGAGTGTCCACTCATTATATTATACATTATGTCAAGAGAGGCAGAGAAAATTGAAATAAATACATATGATACAAAAATGTCCTTTTAAAAGAATGTAGTGGAATAAGAGATGAGAAAGATATGAGTAATATTTAAATTAAAGAAATTAAGAATGACGTCTTTAGGAGCTATTACTCAGATAATGAACTGGGTCAGCAGTGAACAAGAGTCATACAAACAGTATTATCAGTATTGTTCTGTTCAAGAAAATGTGTAATATCAGAGTTAAAAGCCAAGTTTTGAAACAAGCTTTAATTAAATTCTAGTCAAGTAGATGGGCTCTGGCCAGGTCCATCTCTGAATCAAGGTATAAGTGGCTTAATAATTTTTCATCAGGTCAAATCAGGGGCAAGTGCACATTTTGATGTGCCTCCAGCCTACATCCATTCAGGCACACACCTGAATCCTGATCCATTTCCTGCCTGCGAACTTCCCACCCGCAAGTTATCAAGCAATATTGGTGCAGATTGGTCAAGCAAGTTTGATTAGGGAAGTGTAAAAAATATGTGACTTGTTGTCTTCCATAAACAATAGCTTCCAGAATTTCAGGAACTATCTGTCCTTGGGCAAGGGACTTACACCTCAGAGGCATTTTTGTCTCATGGATCTCTTAGGCATAGTCATTACGACTTAAAATGTAATTAACACTCTCACAATACAAATAAATAAATAAATAATAAAACAGTAAGGAAGGAGGCCCTGGGGTTGGACTCTTGCAGTTCTGATAAAAGAAAAGTGAAATTCAATGGGAATAAGGCAGAATAAATGGATATAATTGTCATAACCTATATAAGCAGGCAAGGGTAGATTACAATGTGCTAAGATAGTTAAAATTTAATAAATATAATAAGAACTCATGCATCATTGAAAGAATAAAAGGAATATTATATATTTTACATTTTAGCAGAATTTCCATGCTACTGTGTGAAGAAAAAATATACATGAAAAAATGGGATAAAGAGATTATTTTCCATAGATATCTATTAAGAATTCTCTCCAAAGATGAAAGTGGCTTCAAGCAAAATGAAATTATAGAAAGAAATGAGTTGTATTTTCCCCACCATATGCTTAACATATGTTTTCTTTATTCTTCTATGACATCCAAGAAGTCATTATACATTTTTATGCTTTGAGGTGCATAAATAACAGTATGAGTCATAAACAAATTACTCTTCATAGAACTTTGAGGATGGCTGGAATTGAAATCAAGTTAGGGGAGGCAAATACTAATATGCGTTTATACATACACACTTGTTATTGATAATCACATCTAACAATCTAATATATAGGAGTTGGTCTATTGTAGTAGCTTTGGTTTACAGAGAAAAAAAGAAATGGTCCCTTTTATGATGAAAATAGCCTAGGAATTTCTACATGAGCACTCTGTAGATGATTGGTTGAAATACTGTCTTGAGATATTTGAACATTCTAGCTCAGTGTTAATTTAGAGAAGGAGACTGGGAGTCATATGCAACAGAAAAGTAAGCATTTATGAAAGAATCAATGGTCTCAAACATAAGAATAGTAACACAATGAAATAATAGAAAATACAAAATACATACAAAAATTACAGAGAGGAGTGAGAGAAAGAGCCCACAGTACTTTTGCTACCTGCTTGGACTTGTCTGTGTGTGTGTGTGTTTACACCTGATTAGATATCATTCTACAAAAAAATAAGGAAGTCAGCCTTTGATTCAGGCTACAAAAAGCTTTATATTTTGAAGCAAAAACACATACTTCTCTACCTCACTTCCTGCATTAGTTTGAGAGGAAATGGCCACCAAAGGGAGACACATAATTGGGAGGTTTGTCCTTGTTGGAGTAGGTGTGATATTGTTGTAGGAAATTTGCCACTGTGGAGTAGGGTTTTGGTGTCTCATATATCCCCCAACCAACCCCCAGTTAGACAATCTACTCCCTGTTACCTTTTGATCAAGATGTAGGCAGAACCATGTTTGCCTGCGTCCTGCCATGCTTCCCACTATGATGAAAATGGACTGAATCTCTGAACTGTAAACCTACACCTCAATGAAATGTTTTGCTGTATAAGTGTTGATGTGGTCATGTTATCTCTCTTCACAGCTATAGAAACCCTAACTAAGACATTTTTTCTTTCTTTCTTTCTTTCTTTCTTTCTTTCTTTCTTTCTTTCTTTCTTTCTTTCTTTCTTTCTTTCTTTCTTTCTTTCTTTCTTTCTTTCTTTCTAGATTACTGTCTCATCCCCACCGCCGCCTCCCATTTCCCTCCCCCTCCCCCAATCAAATCCCCCTCCCTCGTAAGCCCAAAGGGCAATCAGGGTTCCCTGCCCTGTGGGAAGTCCAAGGACCACCCACCTCCATCCAGGTCTAGTAAGGTGAGCATCCAAACTGCCTAAGCTCCCACAAAGCCAATACGTGCAGTAGGATCAGAAACCCATTGCCATTGTTCTTGAGTTCTCAGTAGTCCTCATTGTCCGCTATGTTCAGCAAGACCGGTTTTATCCCAGACTTTTTCAGACCCAGGCCAGCTGGCCTTGGTGAGTTCCCGATAGAACATCCCCATTGTCTCAGTGTGTGGGTGCACCCCTTGCGGTCCTGAGTTCCTTGCTCGTGCTCTCTCTCCTTCTGCTCCTGATTTGGACCTTGAGATTTCAGTTCGATGCCCCAATGTGGGTCTCTGTGTCTGTCTCCTTTCATTGCCTAATGAAGGTTAATATTCAGGAGGATGCCTATATGTTTTTCTTTGGGTTCTCCTTCTTATTTAGCTTCTCTAAGATCACGAATTCTGATCTCCAAAATATATAAAGAACTCAAGAAACTAGACTGTAAAAGGCTAATCAACCCAATTATAAAATTGGGCACTGAGCTGAACAGAGATCTCTCAACAGAAGAAGTTCAAATGGCCAAAAGACACTTAAGGTCATGCTCAACTTCCTTAGCGATCAGGGAAATGCAAATCAAGGCAACTTTAAGATACCATCTTACACCTGTCAGAATGGCTAAAATCAAAGACACTTTTCTTCTGATAATCCCTTCTCTTTTTTTTTTCTTTTTGGAATTTCCAGACCTGGTTTCTCTGTGCAACCTTGGACCAGCTTAATTTCAAACTCAGAGATTTACCTGTTTGTGCCTCATTAGAACTGATTAAAGGTGTATACCACCACCTTCCAGCTCCTTCTAATAATTCCTAGTGATTAAAAAGTAAAAATATATGTAACCATGATTTAACTTCTTTCTTTACTATCAATAACTTAAAATATGCTGTAGAAGCACACAAGTTCTTATTTGAAATACAGAATCTGTGGCTCACTCCATATTTGCTAAATAAAGCTTTTGCATGGGAAAAACATATATGATTTTGGTACTCTCTACATAATTCTAAGTATTCTAATTTTTGAGAGGCTTCCATAGCTATATGGAAATAATGCAATGTCTCAGTTCACTGAAGGTCCACATACTTATGTGTGAGATTCTTATAAATGCATATCAAATTATAAAATCCTTTGTTATGCTTCCCTATGTTTGTCACTGAAAATTTTCAACTTCATGAATATTTTTCTTTCTTCATATATGTTGTTGAATAATTAGAATATAGATAATACGTTTATAGAAATAGTTTTCTTTTTTAATTACTATCTTATTCAAATATGCTCTTATTTTTCTTTTTGTGCTCTACAATGATATGCACAATATATTCGAAACATTTCTGATCATTTTAACTATAATATAGTTACATCAGTGATAAAATTTTATTGTGCTCTCTTCTTTTATTTTATTTTTGATCAGGAGAATATGTCTAATCTATAGAAGAAGCAATTTGGTGCAATTTCTATTTTCCAGTTCAGTTCAATTATGTTGGAAGGTAAAATGAGAAAGTAAACCAGCTATACTGCAATGAATTGTGATAAGTTCAAGAAAAATCTTTTAGCTTTGTGGCTTTGGTAATGGAGTACATCCTCATGCTACTCAAATAATCATCTCTGATTTTTAAGGCATGTGGCTTTTAGGAGTTGAGAATGACTGACATCTTCTTAGACATAGTATATTATGATGCTATAATTCTCTATTATTGCAGCTTGTTCCTAGAAGCTTCCTTAGTCTATCATAGACTAGCAAGATGCATAAGACTTTATTTGTAAATGATGCTAACTCTAAGGGACATATTTCAGATAACATTGTTCATAATATTACTTTTACAGTGTAGAAAGTCTCCCTTTGAACATTTTTGTGTTTGAGAGCAAAAATGTGTTAGAAATCACTGATATTCGTCCCATATCCTCAAAAAGACTATGATAATAGCTATGAATTCTCTCCATCTCCATTTATTATGTGAGTTTTATTAGAAAGGCATAGAATTTTAAGGCTTTAGATTTTAATACCTAGAAAGTACATTGGTTAATGAAGGCCTTAACCAACTGAGTTTTCCTTGTAATTTTCAAGTATAAAAAAATTCCCATGTGACAATTGATCCAGTTTGAACTACAGTGTCAACCAAGAAAATTTGACAGAATTTCTTAATTATTCTTAAACTCATGTGAATACAAAAGTATCTATTTAATTTAGAGAAATTAGTGTGTTTATCTTTGAAGTGATTTTGGTGCTTTATTCAAGATACTATTTCCAGATATGCTATCTGTTATACATTAGTAGCTCACAGTGAGGTGTTACTCCCCACTAAGTAGCAATTATGGTATAATTTGAAAATGTTGTATACATTATGCAGAGCAGACAATACTATTTCAGACAGGTACCTTCTTGAGGTCAGAGTCTCTTTGATGGCCTCAAAAGTGATCACGAAGGTGCTACTGTGATATAAACACTTGCCTACCAAGTTAATGATGAACATTTATGACATCTGGCCTCTCTTCAACAGCTATAGACCGACCTGTCAACAACGGGTGAAGTCCAGACTGAGTACTGTAGGATTAAATATCCCAAATCCAATGAGATATCCCATGAATTGCTCAACCACATGCACATAGTTAACAGATGTTTTCTGAGGTAAGAACTTAACTGAAGAAGGACGCTAAAAAGAAATCCCACACTAGCTTAGAACTGAGTATAATAAAGGGTTGTTTATGTAAGGGTAGACTCACAGATCACAGTCCTCTGCTTAAATGGGGAAACAGGAACCGAATCTATCTCTCGCTAACTCATCAGTTACTCCTCTGTACCTTTTCCAGTGAAGATCGCTGTCTCTGGACCAGGTTGCTGGCTCAATCCTGGTCTGCGAGTGTCCCAGGACTTGATTGGCTCCTGGGACTAGATTGGCTGCTGGCTGCTGGCTTCTGCTCCTGTGGAGCTTGCTTCTTCAGGCCCATTCTGTCCTAGGTAGGCTGTACTGTTTTAATCTTTGGGACACAGAATTCATTTTGATTAAAATATTGGACCTGAGAAATAAGACCTAAACTTTCCCCTTAGGGAAAGAAGGACTCAAAATAAGGAATGACTGAAGGCCCTCTTCACTTAAGAGGAGGGTAGCCTAAGGTTTTAACTGCTGCTCAGAGCCTGGAACTGGTATTTGATAGCAGCAATGTCATTGGACTCTCACCCATCAGAAAAAAAAAAAAACAAAAAACAAAAAACAAAAAACAAAACCCAACTTTTCTAGTCCTTTGATTACAACGAATTTAAGAAAATTGTGGATTTATTGTTAATTCCTATTCTAGAATTATGGTATCAACTTAGTAATGTTTGTAACTGCTTATAAGATGTTGAGAAAAGTTTGACATGCCCTGTAAAAGTTTGGAATTAATGCATTAGTTAAGAGTTCTAGATTTTGATTCAGTATAATATGGTTAGGAGGTGTTTTAAGCCATCTGTAGAAAATATTTCCAACTCAGATGATCCTCCTTTCCTTTAATGAGGAGACTATAGCCTTTAGGAGCATGATTATTCATATCTTTCCTGACAAGAAAGTGTGACTCTGAAACACAGAGCCCAAAGTTATTTCTCTCCCTTAATGTATTTTGTTTCCCAGAAGTTAGCAGAGATGGGTTTGAAGCTTCTTCTCCCCAGATGTCTAAGACAGGAACTTGTATGATTAGAATGCCTGTTCTAAAGTCTGTTAAGTCTGGGTAAATGAAGGGATCTTTGCCTAATACAGATGTGATAATCTATCCTGGTGCAGAAGCACAGGCTTTATTAAAATTAATAAAATGATGCAAATTGTAGGGGCTGAGAATTGCAGGCCCATTCCAACATTATCTGTTGGTGAGAGAATTATGAGTGACCTACAAGGTGCAATTTGCACCTTGCACACTGAAGGTGGTCGCCTGGTCTTTTGATAGTGTAACAGCCTGATGCCATCCTAGCAAGTGGTCAAGATATGCTAATGCCATTCTGCTCCTTCTATTGTAAATTAGGAGGTCACCTTCAGAAGAGGTGTTTTTAGTCTATGTGACAAACTTGTCATAGACATGAAAATAGGTATGGATATGCCCTAAGTCATTCCTTTACTACCTAGGAAACAATGCTAAAGAAGTTCATGTTACCTCCCCCTTTTAGTTTACGTTGACATAAAAGCTGTTTGGAAAATAAATACAGGTGATTTCAGGATCTGATTTCAGATTTGAGGATTTGAATGTACCCCGGAACTCCCTCCTGATACTGTCATGTGAACCATGCTTCAATTATTCCTAAACCTCCACTCTGGTACAAGGAATGATTTATGTACAGACTGGTCCCCAACAGAATTTCTTGTCTATAATCCCTTCTCAGATGTTCTATTCTACCACAATTAAAACATTTGGCATTTTGATGTCTCCTCATACATTTGAAAGTTGCTTCACCTACCCAAGACTCAGTCAAATGTCTCAATGTTCATTGTATGCAAGATCCATTCATTCACTGATGCTGATCTAACCTTTAAAGGCCCAAGCATCATTGTGCATTCTAAGTTGGCATTTTCACGAGCCAGATATTCAATAAGTACTCATCTAGCATATGGGTCTGTTACTCCTATTTGTTCACTCTTAGTTAATCTTTATTTAAAAAGTCACTAAAGAGTTCTCTCAGGGGGAGGGGGAGTGGGAGGAGGGAAGGGAAGTGGGAGGAGGAAAGGAGGTAGAAATTTTCAATAAAGAATAAATAAATTATAAAAAAGAAAAAAGTCAAGAAAGAAATAAAAATTTCCTGTAATTAAATGAAAATAAAAACACAATGCAATAAAAAAAGAGTTCTCTCTGGCTCTGTTTAATATTGATATATGATTCAATTAATTTTCTTAGTTCTTGAATCCTGTCTCAAACATTTAAGGTATGCTTTGTGGCATAGGGACATGATTTGTTCATTGTAAAGCACTTGAACCTGTGAGTCAGCATAAGTACCTTCACCAAGAATTTGATCTTGGGAAACCTCAAGTCCTTTTGCTTTTCCTTGTTCTAAAAATTTTGTCTCTTCTCTCAAATAACATTTCTACAATAGTTGTGGCCCATCATTCAGGACTGCTGAAACTAATTAAAGCCAATCGTGTGGGGTAGCTCTATTGCTAGAAACCTATTTCTTTACCATCACCTTAACAAATGCTGAATGCAAGCCATAGGATACTACTGCTTGCTTAATTTCTTTTAGAACATTTATTCCTGTAATTATCCATGTACATTCTTTGGATCTATTTGGGTAGTTAGAATTTGATGTTTTTTTCAGAGTTGATTACAGTGTAAGAAGCAAAAATGCTAGATAAGTTATCTCTGACAGATACTGTGATGTTAAATCCTGTCCCTGTACCTTCTTTCCCTGCTCATCAGCTCCAAAAATTTCCTCAATTCTTTCAAATCTTTTTACTACTCTCTTTTGTAATGCCTGAATCTCATGGAATGAACATATTTCTAGTGATTTCATTGAGGCATATAGCCTCTGGTCCTCATTCTGCACATGTGATTCCAAGGCATGAGGTTTTTCCTTTAAAGATAACATCTCATAATTTGACATTGTTTGGATAGGATGTAGATTGATTTCCTGGAGAGATACTTTATCTGTTAGCCTATCATAACTTTGTAACAGATTTTGATAGTCAAATTCAACAGTAAGAATACTTTCAGATAGTTTCTCAGTACACTTTGACATGGATTGAATTTTTTTTCTGTAAAACTAATGTTATTCTTTTCAATAGTATTAATTTTTTCAGGTAAGTTTTGATTTTCGATGGTATTAAACCTGTCATCTAGCTGTTCATTAGTCTGTAGAGACTGTATCGTTTCTAAAAGTGCCTCATTCTTGGCTCTGTTATTAAACCATTTTCTTAAGGATACAATATGAAAAAGCACATTTAGTCCCAGTGTTCAATAAATGGATGTATCAGAAAAACTGTATAAGCCTTGCAGAATATAATCCATAGTATAAGTAAAAAAGTTATTAAATTTCTAGATGGTAATATTGTCTGCAATTATATAATTTTTAAGCTTATTGATTTATTTATTAATAAAATAGTTACCTTGTTATAAGATTTCAGTAAATTGCTGTAGAGATAATAATCTTTATTTTCCAGCAGATGTCTCGGTTGCAGCTGCATAGCAAAGAGACATGACCAGTGGTGGCATGACCTGTGACTGCATGAACAGTCCTGCACTGCTTTGATTTCCTGCCTTGGTGCCTGGTTTAATACTGACAAATATGCTCTGCTTGACTAATTAAAAACAATTAAATCAATTCTTCACATGGAGTAAGGAGCCCAGAGCTCACGAGTAGGGAGCACAAACCAGAAGCTGCCCAAGTAGCCATGTGGCATTTAAAGCAGCAGTTGTGAGAAAGAGAGTCTGTGCAAGCCTTTGGAGATTTCTGAGTCACCACTCCACTGTGGCACTATTTTGAAAAAAAAATGCTTGGTAGGTGAAATCAAAACAGGGAGACATGAGTGGGAGACTTCCTGGGCTGTAAACCTTTTGGGTCTTTCAGACCAGTCCACCCTGTAGGTGTCAAGTTAGGATCCATGTGGTTGCCAGATGAATAAGGATGCTAAGAAGAAACTCCATACTGTCTCAGAATTGAGTATAATAAAGGGTTATTTATTTAGGGGTAGACTCACAGATCACAGTCTTCTGCACAAATGTGGAAACAGAGCCAATTCCAACAGCCAAAAGAGAACGAGAGTACACAATTTACATCAGCATTTATATATGTAGTATATGAGGCCATGCCCAAGTGGATGGTAGCTTAAAGGCTATTGACTGAAGGAGTTCCTACATCACTTATCAGGTCTGCTCAGTTTTAGGTATTGCATTATTTTCACTCATGCTCTTACACATTCCCATTTTGTTTTGTAGGATCCCATACTTCATTACTCAATGCTTTTACTATCACCACCAGCAATCTCTGATTTAGGGACTTGAATTTTTGCTGTAACTCAGCCAACCTTATAATGAGGACTTCAGTTTGATTTTCAACAACTTGAGCTCTGTAGCTCCTGGAAATATTATTATCTTCCAGTGCATGCTTAAAAAACCTTTACTTTGTTTATGCATATATATCTGGAGCCAGTCAATTGTTTTACTAAATTCTTGTTGTCTTTCCCTATATTCTGAGATCCTAGAGGCTTTTGGATTTTATCACAAACCTTATTCTTATCCTTTGTCAGATTAAACAGTTGCTAGGAACAACTAAGCAGCATCATCATTTTCCTTATTTTTCCACAAATTGTCAAAAGTTTCATATGCAGCACCAACAAAACTATTATCCCTCACAATTGGATAATCAGGATAATCAAATGCATTTATCTCCTTGAGTTTTTAATGTAGTTCACATCATGGGTTATCAGTATACTCTAAGTTTCCAGGAGAGGCTCTCCATATATTGCAACTGTTGTGCCTCCTCCCCCATGATGGACTATATTCTCCAAAACCTGAGCCAAAATCATTCTTTCCTTTCCTGGTGTTCTTTCTGTCTGTTGATTTGTCACAGTAATGTAGAAAGAAACTAAGATGAGTAGTATTTTATACAGATATTGTATATATTTCATTAAGGAATTAACTGCTCAAAAACTTGCTAATGTGATTCATACTTAATATTTTTTATATTAATACCCAACACCTGTGGAAAAATTCATAAGAAAGAGAATGTTTTATCAAAACTCATGGTTTTACACATTCTCACTCAAGAGCCAATGGTTGAGTGCTGTTTTCCTCATTACTTTTTGTCAAGGTTTCCATCTGTGATTATCAAAGGAGCAATAATGCAATAGTGTCATGATTAATGCTGTGGGAGCGCCAATAGCTGCTGAGATAACAGCCCACTGGGCATGGTCTATTTCTCTTTAAAAACAAGAGCTGCAGCCCTCTGTTCGCTCTTTTGCTTCCAGCTCTTGCTCCAGTGATTAGACTTTTATGCTGGTTGTCGGTGTTCTGTAAATTTTTCCCCTAAAATAAATACCCCTGTGAATCCAAACTGGTGTGGGATTGTTTCACGCATTAGACTACCTTAGTGAAAAAAAACACACTTCCCAATTGAATTCAAGACACCGAGGATTACTAATAAAAGACTTGAGTAAGAAAAGCCAAGGAACATTCCATAATGATGTAGGGATAGGCTAATAAGGTCCATCACCTCCTAATGAGCTAAAAGTATTTTAATGGTTACTGGGGGAGAAGGACTAATATTCCTTGGTGGTATAATAATTTATCTTGTCCTGAGTAATCCCATACTGTTTGTACCACCAACCTAAGTAAACTAAGTGGGTCACAAATCAAAATATAGGTGAATTTAAATGGAAACTTTAGGAAAAGAAGTAGGGTTTTCTAGAGTAGGAAGGTAATAGAGGATAGTAGTACACAGAAGCATCCATACATATATATGCATATATGTGTGAAATATTTTAAAACATTTTTTAGTACTGATGTTAAAAATGAACATCCTTGTGCCAGGGTTGTAGCTCAGTGGAAGAGCATTTCTCTAGCAAAATATAATTCCTAACACTGCAACAAGAAAACATTCTTTCTCTTTGGAGAGTAAGCTTATGGATTAGAGTAAGCATAATTGCTTTCAACCAAAGTGTGAAATGGAAAAGAAAAAAACCTCTTTGGAAGTGTTCAGAGACAAAGAATAGGTATTCCTATAGATGAACTTTTATCCAACATAATTCTTATGACAGTTTTCTTTTTCTGTTTTGAAAGAAGCTAAAACCATAATTGATCTTATTAGAGTTATAATCATATGTAAACATTAGGCCTGTTTACACGTCCATTGTTAGAGCTAGTATCTGTAAATGAATGAATGTTAGCCTATTAATAGGCATATAATTTAGGACTTTTTTTTAACTTGTGATGAGATTTTATTTTTACAAAAACTGAGGTGTTGTTAACTATTAGATCACAACTACTATGGCCAAATATACAACCAAGGTTAGAAAAATTTTCAAATTTTTTTTTAATATATGACTTTTAAGTTTTTAATATCAAAATGTAGATCTAGTAATATACTTCATGTATAGTTATATCTGCATTGATTTAAAATATATTGCTGTGAAGTAATTTTTTAAAGATTCAGCTTAAATTTCATTCATTAATAAGGCTCACAATTTATGACACAAGAGGTTTTAATGTGTATAATACTCACAAGCAAAGATAGCCTTATCTTTCCTCAGATTTATGTGATTGAAACTGTTTGAATTAAAAGGTATTTTGCTATAAAACAAAGTGTAATTTTGAAGGTTTTCCCAGTGTAATTAATGTCATTGCATTTAGTAAGTTGACAATCTCTAGTGATAGAACTTATGGTATTAATCATGGGACTCATTCTAGTTATTATTTTTATGGTGAAGAATGGTATTCTCATAAATGTGTTTACTGAAGGACATGGGAAACTTTTTAAATAAATCTTTTGCTTTAGAATAACTAGCTGTGGTGAACATTTTCTCTGATTAATGTGTTATTGTTAAGAAATCCCTAACAACTGTAATCCTTCTGGTTAAAAAAGTCACTACTAAGGTTCCTTTTTTTTTGTATTAACTATAACACTGCTTGGCAAATCACTTAAGTGTATTGCTAGCTGGCTCTTATATCTTAAATTAACCCATTTCCATAACTTTATATTTCAACACAAGGCTTGTGGTTTACCAGTAAGGTTCTAGTTGGTGACTTGTGTCTTTCTCCTCTGGCAGCTACATGGCATCTCTTTGACTCAGCCTACTCTCTCCTGCTCTATCTACTTGGAATTCCTGCCTTGCCCTATTCTACACTGCAATAGGTCCAAAGCAGCTTCTTTATTAACCAATGACATTCACAGCATACAGAGGAGAATCCCACATCACCTATCCTTTTCTGTCCAAGGTCCTCCTAAAAGTTTTAAAATATCAATATTCTTTTTTTGGGGGGGTATTCGAGACAGGGTTTCTCCATAGCTTTTTGGTTCCTATACTGGAACTAGCTCTTGTAGACCAGGCTGGCCTCGAACTCACAGATATCCACCTGCCTCTGCCTCCCGAGTGCTGGGGTTAAAGGCGTGCGTCACCACTGCCAGGCATGAATATCCATATTCTTAAAAATATTTTTTTTTAGTTTTTTGAGACTTTTGAGGGCTGTACAAGGTGTTTTGATTATATTTACCTCCACTTACCTATGTCCTTAACTTTATATCCTTTGAAAAAATTCCTAAGATGAATTTGTGTTATCTAAAATACCCCTGGGCAAGAAGCTTTCCACTAGGGTATGGTCCACTTTCTGGGAATGCAGTCTTGTAGAAAAATGTCCTTCTTTTTCCAGGATACAAGGGTCTCAAAATTCTCCAAGGTTAAGGGTGCGATAGTGTGACCCACCCTTCCCTCCATGCTAGGCATTGCTATATCTTGAACTTGTACAGGTCTTGAGCTTACTGTCCCAACCACTTCATGTTTATATATGCAGCTGTCCTGCTGTGTCAAGAAAATGACTACTTGTAGTCATCTGTTTCTCTGGCTCTTATACTTTTATGGCCCACTCCCTTCTTCCCAACTGAGTTCCGAACCTTGGGAGAGAGGAGAATAGTGTAAATATTTCCATTAGGGCTAAACATTCTTTATGATCTCTCATTCTCAATACCTTGGCTAGTTGTAGGTTTCTGTGAAACAAAAACAATATGTAAGGACAACTTAAATCATCTTTAACTTAACAACCTACTTCAATTATTCCAAGAAACTTATATTCGTATTTCCTGAATAACCTATAAGATATTAATATTTAGTATTAGTATATTTACCACTTGGCAATGCTTTACTATATTTTGTTAATATATCATAAATATTTGCACATCTTCATATAGTAAATTTCTCTCTGAACAACTAAGTGATCAGAAGAAATAGATTTATGAAAATCAAAAGCTAAATTATGAGGCCTTTTTGATATTTAAAAATAGTTTTTCTGAGTGGAATACTTTGATTCAATTGCTAGGTCATCTTTATCAGTATAATGAATTTTTAAGAGTTCCCAGAATCAATTAATAGCATTTAAATATTAATTCAATGAAAATGACCAAGTTAAACATTTAAACCATCATCAATCTATTCACAAGTATGCTGAAAATTTTCTGCCCAAGTCATTTGCCCCAGCCATTTAAACATGTATCCTTCCTGTGGTGGTTCAAATTAGAATATCCTACATGTGTTTGACTGCTTAGTTAACAGGGAGTGGTAATATTAGAAAGGATTAGGAAATTTAAGAGTTGGGGCTTTGTTCAAGGAAGTTTGTCAATAAGGGGTTGTCTTTGACATTTCAAAAGCTCATGACAAACCCAGTCTCTGTCTTTCTGTTTCTGTCTATCTGTTTCTCTCTCTCTCTCTCTCTCTCTCTCTCTCTCTCTCTCTCTCTCTCTCTGCCTACAAATCAGAATGCAGGTCTCAGTTATTCCTCCAATAACTGCATGCTAGCTACCATATTTTCTGCCATGATGATAATGGAGTAGACCTCTGAAATTACAAGCAAGTCCCCAAATAAATGCTCATTAAGTGTTGCCATGATCATGGTGTCTCTTCACAACAATCAAACACTAGCTAAGATATTCTCCATATATAATGTCAGTGATATAAAGTATGTAAGTAAATGTTTCTATTTGCTTAAGTTAATACATGTTCTTGTGTATATAATGTCCATATATGTGTGTATCTATACTCATGAGCAAATATATAACTAAAAATGCTTGGTAGAATTTTTTAGTTTATAAATATGTGAAAATGATGGAATATATGTCTATATGCATATACAAACACACATATCTATTCCTCCATCAATTCATTTTTAATTTCTGTCTGCGTGTGTAAGTAAATGAGTAAGAATGTTAGAGAATAAATGGCTTTTGTTGACTTTATTCTTACATTCTGAAAGAGATAAATTAGTTGGAAGAATACAGAATATAATCAATTTTTTCAGCTCAAATGATTATCAATACATAGTTTGGGAAACAGTGACAAGGTTCCATATGAAATATGGAGATGAAAATATCTCATTAACTCCCATTTAAAGTCATTATTTAATTTCATTTTGTATCTACTAAGATTTGCATAAAAACTAGACCAAGTAATCAATATACTACCAGTTCTAGTGTTAGAAAAATGACTCATTTACCTACAATGCCACCATAGGACTTCCCAAATTCTTTAGTCCTCTTATGTCATTTTCTATAGCAAATGGTCACACTTTGGTAAACATTGACATCCCCTATTCATTTGAGGTTAGAATTTTAAAAATGTTGGACTTTTTCTGAGTTTCACTGAAACTTTAGTAACAGGGTGTATACTTGCAGATTGTATCTTAAATTCTTTGCTCCTGATACTACCCTAGATACTTGCTGTTCTGCCTTACTCTCTACATTCCCATTTCTTGTTTAATTACATGACCGTTGTATGATAGGATTTGATCTCTATCTTTGATATGTGTATAAGTAAGGCATTACTCTGTTATCTGTCTTCTCTCTGCTTGGTTTCTCTTGCAGATTTAACATACAGGTTTCTATGAATTCTGTGTCTGTGCATACTATCTTTCTTCTCAAATTCTGTTCTCTAAATATTAGATGCCATGAACCAATCATGATCTTAGCTCCATTGGCTTAGTGCATACTGCCTGAAATCCTCTCATTGTTCTGTCGTCTGGAGTTTCAGTAAGCTCATTATTGTTGTGGAGGAAGAAGCTCCTTTTATCTACTGTGAAAAACAAAGTAGTGTTGCTAATTATCTTACAGAGCACAGCCCCACAAAAAATCTATCCAGAATTGCCAACAAGAAATATTTAGAAATGATTTAGGCATGCACATTTACAGCAGCTCAATATTCCTTTCCCCTTTATTTATTCTTATTTTAGTTCTCAGACTGATCTATGATGGGTTTGAATTTTTACATATTATATGGTATATACAAGAATAAAATTTAGAAAAAATTTCTACAAATAATTGGCTAAACATTAATTTAAGATATGAATGGAAATTATAACAGAATAAAAATGATAATCAGTAAAGATGTTGAAAGATTATTAAAGTTATTGCTTATTATTACTCTCACATAATGTATTCAACTGATAGCTTTAATATGAAACACTTTTTCAAATGATTAAAATTCAAACATACCCCAGTGATTCTTCAAACCAAAATATACACTATTGTTATTTTTATGCAGAAATAAAGAGAAGATAAAAAACTTGTCTGGATCAGGTGGGAGTGATAAAGAGAGGATTCAAATCTTGACTCCAAAGCCTTCCAATATTTTTTCCCATGTATAAATCAAGACAGTCTAACGTTAAGAAGCAAGCATGTAAGTAAAAAGGCTTACTTTTTTCTGCCACAATTGAGATTTTTCCCTGTCTGGTTTGGTTCAGGTATGACCTGAAAGACATAGAGCCATTAGCACTGGCTACCCACAGGAGAGTCCAGAAAACATCCTTTTTTTAAAGGTATCTAAAAACTTACTATAGAACATTGGAATGGAAGTATGGCTCATTACTATAGCTTTTAAAACTAATTATATTATTTTTAGCTTTTTAGATTTGTGTTTCTATTGAAGAATAATGTAGATCACTATTCTCTTCATTTAATTATCAGAAAAGGATCTTTGTTCTTTATTTTATGGATTTTTCCACATAAAAGATTGAAATATGTTAAGAGTAATTGAGTCCTTGTTAGCATAACCTTGATGATAATTTAAAACCTTAATGTAAGTAATTGAAATAAATATTAGAGTACCAATACTTCTGCTTTGAATTAGTATTCATTTTTGTTGCTATGACACAGCTTTGATTTTATCCACAGAGTTTATACATTGCCTGTGAGTACCTTGCCTACTGTAGTTGCATTTTAATGTTTTTCAGGTTTCTATGCTTATGTCTAGACTAGTTCCTTATCAACAGTGTACATAAAAAAGTGTGAAGGGTATGCTCAAGATGTATAGTGGTGTAGGAGGTCCTTCTGTATTTGTGTTGTTTTCATTGGTTGAATAAAGAAACTGCCTTGGCCTCTTGATAGGGAAGAGCTTAGGTAGGTATGGAAAAGAGAACTGAATTCTGGGAGGAAGAAGGCAGTGTAGCAGATGCCATGGTTCTCCTACCCAAGATGGACACTGATTAGACTCATGCCGGTAAGCCACAGTCAAGTGGTGATATACATTAATGGAGATGGGTTAACCTAATATGTGAGAGTTAGCCAATAAGAGGCTAGATATAATGGACCAGGCAGTAATTTAATTAATACAATTTCTGTGTGGTTATTTCAGGTGTTAAGCAAGCCAGGTGGTGGGTCGCAGCCCGTTCCTCTTATTACAGTATAGGTTTTGGTGTAGCTGTTTCTTTGTTTTAGATTTATTCATTTATTTCTAAAATTTATGTATACAGCTATTTTGCCAACAAATAGATCTGTACACTATGTGCATGACTACTACCTAAGGAGGCCAGAAAAGGATATTGAATTTCTTGAAGCCATAGTTGCAAACAGTTGTGAGCCAAGACAGGGATGCTTGGAACTGAATCCTGGTCCTCTTTAAAATCAGTATGCTCTTTTCCCCTTAGAATTCTCTTTCCATCTCCTCTGCTGAACAGTTTTTGCCAATGCTAGAGAATGTCCAAGCTGAACTTATATTTTTATATTTAGGCAAGTTTTATGTAAGCCCTGATAATTGAAAGATGTAACAGCGTAAGCGAATGCAGACAGATTGTAACGAATGCAGACAGCTTTAATGGGAAAATAGACTTACAGAACCACCGTTCCGCGGAGACCAGGAAAGCAGAAGCAAGCATCTGGGAGCAAGTTCGCCAAATTTATAGGCAAACATTAGCCCGAAGCGAACACGCCCCCTAAGGGGCGGGACTTATCCCTACAGAAAGATTTGTCAGGAATATTTTCTTCCCCTTTGATTATTGTGTAATAATACCCTGTTGGATTTATATATCTTGACAAAAGCTGTATAGGGTTGAAATTCTAGATATCCCTCAGTCTTTAGAGACAAGGTTTCTCTGTGTAGAGTTAGATGTTCTGCTGGAATTAGCTTTGTAGGCTACAATGATCTCAAACTCAAAACTCTATGTCTGTTTCCAGAGTGTTGGGAATAAAGGCATACACCACCCAAAAGAAAGATGCTTTTATATTCCAATAAAACTTTTGTCAGAGAAGATTAACTTTGGTTTGGTAACTTCACAGCTGTTATGCAGAAAGGAACAGTGGGGTATGACAGCCAAGTATGAGTTTATTGTTTTTGTCAGAGGTGTCACATTTTAGAAATACCATAGTCAAATTCCAAAAGAAGGAAAACCAAACTAAGGACAGTTATGTTTTATTGTCTATTTCTTTGATTTTAAATATTTTAAGTTCTATATGAATATTTGTAAGTCTTTGTTGGTTTATTTCATTTACTATAATGTCATCCAAATACATTCATCTCCCAAATCATAAGATTTCCTTATTGTGTGTGCACATTCTCCACTGTTTTCTTCTATCCTTTTGTTGAGTGACTTGAATTTTCTGCTGTTTTTTGGCTACTGTAAATGCTGTGGCAGTGGACAAGAAAGAGCAAATATCTGCTCAAAGCATCCAGACTACACCATTCTTGCAATTCATATGAACAAGACCTGAGATCCATGTCTAGTTTTCTTGGAGTTGTGATGGATAACATTTTCTCTCTGCTTAAATCATATATATTTTATTTTTACTACAGTGGAATTTTAGTCACATATATCAAAGAATAAAGAGTGAAAAGAGATGCAATTATAGATCTTCATCTTATGTAAAGATGTAGCAATATTTATATCCCTGAGAAGGCGATAGGGATTCAGTAAAGAGAGAATGTACTATATACATTGAGCAGTATTTTTCAGACTTTTGATCACCAGCCTAAGTAAAGTATACTTGTTATAAAATAAACCTACTGTTGTAGGCTTTGTTGTAGCCATTGGCTTTGGGGGATAATGAATCCTAGGGCACAGTCTTGTCTGCAGACATGACAATTTATAGGCTTAGGAAGAGGGTCTTGCCCTCTTTTGCTTTCTGGACAAAGGCAGCTGAATCAGTGGTGGTATCTAAACCATTCTGTATCAGTGAGTGTTTACTACTATTTCGTACCTAAATAAATTCTTGAGAACTCTTAACAAATTCTTGTGGCATCTCACAATAGCCGACCAATTTTGCCTAGCTCACTACAATTCAATTGCTGCCTTCTCCTATCGAGTCCCATTCTATACTTTGTCACCCCATTCATTTTACCTGTCATTCTGTCTTTATAGATATGTAATGGAAATATTAAATTAGTCAATACTGTGAGCCAGTAATAGAATAAAACCAAACATATTATACTCACATACTTTTACTTATTTTAAAACAGCAAAAATATTAAAGCACTTAGAAAATATCTCAATCTACTCCTTCCTGCGAAGCTCAGATAATGACTATTTCAGTTTTTGTCTCTTTATGTATTTGTCCCTTCTATACATACGATGTGAACAGAATTGTCTGATATATAGTTCATTAGGAATGTTTTAAGGTAGTTTGGTATTTTTAATTTAAGCTGTGTTACAGTATATATCATTTTTAAGTAGTATGTAATATTCATTTTATAATTGTGCTACATTTTGTCTTCATATTTAATCTTCTAGTTCCATTTCTGTCTCTGTAATAAATAATCTGACCAAAAGCAACTTTGGGGAGACAGAGTGTATTTAATTTACAATTCTGGTTTAAGTTCATTAGGGCTGGAAAGCAATAGCAGCAGGGGATGGAAGGAGCTAGAAATCATTGTATCGAAAGCTAAGAAGAGAGAAAAGTGGAAGCAGTAATTTCCCCGGCTTGCTTTTAGCAAGCTTTCTTCTCTCTTACACAGTTCAAGAAGGCCCAGTCTATCATATGGTGCCACCAACGTTTAGAGTGAATCTCCCAACATCAACAGTCTACACCATCCTGTCACTGCTACCACAGACATATAAGTCAACCTGAATGCAATAAATTTATTTTCACATTTTTTGTTCTGTTCATTTTTTCGTATCTTTAGACAAATGACAGTTTAGATGCATAGTTACTTTTTTCAGCCAGTTGGTCATTTATCCTTTGTTGTTGAGCCATGTCTTACGGTTTCTGTTACTGTAACAAAACACCATGACCAAAAGGAAAATTCAGGATGAAAGATTTTATTCAGCTTATGGTTTTTATTGTTGTGTATAGAGACCATGACCATGGAAACTCTTATAAAGGAAAACATTTAATTATGGCTTGTTTACAGGTTTGGATGTTGAGTACATTATCATCATGATAGGTAGCATGGCAGCATACAGGCAGACATGGTGCTGAAGGAGCCAAGAGTTCTATGTCTGGATCATTAGGCAGCAGGGAGGGAGTATCACTAAGCCTGGACTGAGCATCTGAAAGTTGAAAGCTCAACCCTAGTGTCATACTTCCTTGAATAAGGTCATACCAACTCGAACAAGGCCACACTTCCTAAAAGTTCCATTCTCTATGGGCCTATGGGGGCCATTTTCATCCAAACAACTACATACCCTTTTGCATGATTATTGAAATACAAATAATTTTATTTTAAATTCTTGAGGCACCTCCTCATTGTAATTCATAATAGATGTACCAGCAAAATTACTTTTTATTGGTCTAAATTTTCCCCTTATCAATTATGATTTTGCTGTTACAGTTAAGAAACCATTGTCTAATCTATTTTCATAAAGGTTTGTCTTCTTATTTTCTAAAAGTTTTACTGTTTTAGCTTTCATTTAGATTTTATAACAACTTTTATATAATTTTGAAGCTAGTATTTTTCAAATAAATTTTAATATTAAGTCTAAGAGAATATGTTTATGACGACATTCAATAATTACAGAAAAAATGAACAAAATAAAAGATACATACATTTATGTAACTGATGATAGTTTGTTGAGATTTTTAGGTCAACTGAATGAAATTTAAGCCTATAAATGAGCAGATGGGCTTTACACAGATTAGACCAGTGGGATGTTCCTACGTAAGAAAAATAAATCATGGAGAATATGACTTCATCCTGCATTTCAGGATGGACCTCTGTCAGAAAATGACCAAGTCTGGATGTACTTGTGAACAGTTAATTGCTATCCAAAAGAAATACAAGCTTAGCTTCCAGACAGTTTCTATTTGTAGGCTTGCGTTTCCCTGCTCCCTGCCAGTCTTTGTGCTTGTCTTTTCATCACATTTATTCAAATTGCAGATTTACTGGTCTCAATTTTTAGCAGCAATTTTAATAAAGATAATCTTCAATCTCAAGAAGTTGAATATTTCATTTTTAAACATATTAATTATTCCGTGTTTTTTTCTAGGCAAGTTGACAACTGACTGGTGTTTTTGTTTTGGATAAAAAGCAAATTAATCTGTAAATTCAACTAACATTTTCATGCTCTCAAATAAACATATATGCTGGGCTGGCCAGCTGTGAACCACTCATCCATCCATATGATGATGCTGAAGTTGAATATAAAGTCTCCAGTGAACATGGACAACTTTAGATCAACTCCAGGGTATGACAGCCCAGTCAGAATGTCTTGAACTATGACCTAATTAAAGGACAAGCTCAACGAATAAAAGTTAAGGCATCTTCCTTTTGTTGATCTCTCCCAGTTAATGTCACAGGCTGCACTGACTGTCAGGGAGAAGACATATTCTGACTTATAAGCACACTTAACACCTTTTCAGTCATAAAACATACTGCAAAGTGCCTCAGAGGCATCCATTTTTAAACAGCTGACATTAATGATGAATACATAGCAAGAAAAAGGCTGCAGTTTGCTCACCTCAGTATACTATATTTTCTGGTGAAATAAAACACTCATCAAAATTCTTTTCGATATAAAATTGCACCTTTCAAGTTTGAGATATTCTTAGAGTGATATTTCCTCATGTAAGAAGCTGCTGTGTACAGGGAGACAACATACAATTATGTTGCAATTGTATATTTTTGTAACTGAACTTCCAAAAATAGAATCTTAAATGATGCTATGCAAAGTTTGATTAGTCAACTGTGAACCAGTGTGCTAATATATAAATTCAAGTATAGAAAAACAATACACACACACATATATATATGCAATATATACTAACATTTTAATGACCATCCAAAACAAAAAGTTCTCTACTTTACAAAGCAATAAATAAAAAGACTAAGATAGTGTGTATGATTTATCTGGAAAATATGGAAAAAATCAATTATTTTCAATATGCACACAAAATTGATAAAAAAGCAGCTGCTTTAAAATTATCTAGATTTATGTTAATAAATTTGACATGAGCATTATATTTTAATAAACAGCTTGTACAACATTGTAGAATATAAATTTCTTCCCTTGGCATGTAGAAAATAATATAAACTTGACTGCAGAGGTTCTTAATTAAGCAGTTACCTATCTAAATTTATGCAACCAGTTTTTAATTATGTTTTTTATTAAAAATATGATTAGATAATTTCCTTCCATTCCCTTTTCTTGCTGCCTTTTAACCTTCCCTTTCTTCTATGAAACTCCAGGTCTTTTCTTTAATTATTATAGGTGTGTGTATGTGTGTGTGTCTGTGTGCATACACATAAAAAGAACCTGTTGAACCCATTAGATGTTGTTGGTACATTATTTCAGTGATGATAATTTGATGTTAGATAACCAATTAAGGGGTTCCTATTTATCCTGCTCTCATCATTCCCTAGTAGCCTGTAGTTCTTTCTCTAGAGGTGGAGGTGAGAGTTTACCCTTCCATGTTAGCAAGACTTTTGTTGTTGTATTTCCTCAGGCTTTGTATAGGCACTCATGTTGTTTAGTTATCATGAGTGAAGCTTCTCTGTCATTTCTAGGACAGATAATCTCACAGATTCCCTAGTCCTTTGGCTCATTCAACCTCTCTTCACCTTCCTCCTTGTATAATCCTTTCAACTTTACTGACCCCTCTTATACAATGTTCTTTGAGTCTGAGGCACAGGAATAGTGTTGAGGAAGTAATCAGTGGGAATTGACATTGGGCACTCTGTGATAAGTCACTCTTGCATTTTGACCAGCTTATAGTTTTCTGTACATCTCTGTTGGTTGCAAAGAGGAGTTTCTTTGATAATGATTATAGGCTACACTTATCTGTAGGTATAAAAATAAATAGAGTGTACTTAAAATCTTGCTGGTTTAGAAATGTGGTTATATGTTCTCCAAGATCCATAGCTTCACTAGTCTTTGGGTAGTTAGCTAGTTTTCTAGTACCAGGGTTGATTTCTCTCCTACTGAACAGGCATTGAGTCAAGTTATATAAGTGTTGGTTACCACCAAAACATGAGTACCATAATATGTAATCAGTTTTGATAGAAAACTTTTAAAGCTCCCTTTTATGATCTACAGACTCTAAACACTGTTTAAATAGCATTGTGTATACCACTGAGACACTAAGAACAGAGAATTTCTGGTCCACTATACAGTGGTATGTTTTGAAATATTAAATGGATAATTCATAAAATAAAATTCTTTACTTCATTCTAAGGTTCTGCTGTAAATGGGTTAAAATGTGAGAGTTCATAAATACTTAGCAAATATTGTTAAACCATTGATGGGGCCTATTGATTGTTCTGAAGGAAAACTGGTTAGAATAGACTATTGTACTATTAATTTTAACTATTAGGGAATAGTCCTTTAGTTTTGAAGGACCATGTCAGAGTAAAATAATGAATGATTTAAAAAAAAGTATAGATCAACCTTCTTACTAAGGCACGTTTTGCTTATGAGTGTTAAATGGAACTAACCCAGCTTTCTATTTGCTTATGGAGTTCCATGATTTATTTAGTGTTGGTTTCATGCAGAGTGAGATATAAAGTTCTATTTTCATTCTTCTTCATGTAGTTTTCCAATTTGAACTACATCATTTGTTGAAGATACTTTCTTTAATGTGTTTCATGGGCCTCGTTGTCAAAAATCAGGTGAATATAGAAATAAGGGCTTATATGTAGACCTCAGTTCTATTCTAGTGATCAGCAAGTCTGTTTTATGTACAAAACTCAAGTCTGAGTGGATCAAAGACCTAAATAACATAAAATCAGATGCACCAACCTTGACAGAAGAGAAAGTGAGGAATAGCCTTAAACACATTGGCATAGGAGACAACTACTGAACAGAACATCAATACTGCAAGCACTGAGATTGACAATTCATAAAGGAGACCTATTAAATCAAAAAGCTTGTGTAAGACAAAAAAAATCCTCAAAAGGGAAAAAAACAGCAGCCAACAGAATAGGAAAAGTTTTTCATCAGCCCCTATCCAAAAAGAACTCAAAATCCTAGACATAAACAAACCAAACAATGCAATTAAAAATGGAGTACAGAGCTAAACAAATTTTTCCACATAGGAATATTAAATGGCTGAGAAGCACTTAAAGAAATACCCAATATCAGGGAAATCCAAATCAAATCAACCCCAAGACATTCTTACTTGTCACTCCCAGGAGTTCATGATCGTGACTTTAATGAAGACTCCTAGTAGTGGGGAATATGGAACCTGAAATGAAGATCTTCTGTGACTAGGCAAGGCTTCTAGTGAGGTATAGTATACACAGCCACAAAACCTTTGTCCTCCAATTTGTTCTGCCTATAAGAGGTACTGAAGTAAGGGTGGCTCAGAACTTGTGGGAGTGGTCAGCCAACGACTGGTCCAAAGTGAGGTCCAAGCCACAAGAGAGAACCAATCCCTGACACTGCCAGCAGGCCCAGGAACCAGAGACTGGGTAACTCAGAGACCATGGATACAATAAACATGACCAAAAAAAAAAGTCAGAGAAATGATTCCTGATAATTGCCATCATAGAGGCTTCATCCAGAAAGTGATGGAGCAGAGGGAATTTTCTAGAAGAAGTGAAGAAGAATTGTAGGAGCCAGAATCAATTAACCAGGGCTCATAGGGGCTCACAGGGACTGAACCAAAAATCAAGGATCCTGCATGGGTCTGATTTATAATCTCTGCACATATGTTATGGTTGCATAGCTTGGAGTTCCTGTGAGACTTCTTTTTTTTTTTTTATTAATTTTTTATTGAGAGAAAAAAAAAACGTTTCCCCCTCCTCCCCGCCTCCCATTTCCCTCCCCCTCCTTCCACCCTTCTCCCCCTCCTCCCACTCCTCTCCCCCTCCCTCTCCAGTCCAAGGAGCAGTCAGGGTTCCCTGCCCTGTGGAAAGTCCAAGGTGCTCCCCCCTCCGTCCATGTCTAGGAAGGTGAACATCCAAACTGGCTAGGCTCCCACAAACCCAGAACTTGAAGTAGGATCAAAACCCAGGGCCATTGTCCTTGGCTTCTCATTAGCCCCTATTGTTCGCCATGAACAGAGAGTCAGGTTTTATCCCATGCTTCTTCCGTCTCATTCCATCTGGCCTTGGTGAGCTCCCAATAGATCAGCCACACTGTCTCAGTGGTTGGGTGCACCCCTCGTGGTCCTGACTTCCTTGCTCATGTTCTCCTTCCTTCCGCTCCTCAATGGGAACTTGGGAGCTCAGTCCGGTGCTCCAGTGTAGGTCTCTGTGACTATCTCCATCCATCCCCAGATGAAGGTTCTATGGTGATATGCAAGATATTCGTCAGCATTGCTATAGGATAGGGTCATTTCAGGTTCCCTATCCTCAGCTGCCCAAGGAACTAACTGGGGACCTCGCCTTGGGTTCCTGGGAGCCACTCTAGGTTCAAGACTCTTGCCAACCCTAAGGTGGCTCCCTTAACTAAGAATTGTGCTTCCATGCTCCCCTATCCAACCTTCCTTTATCCCAATCATCCTGTTTCCCCAAGTTTCCCTCATCCTCCCCTTCTCACTTTTCTCTCCCCATCCCCCGATAATCCCATCCCACCCCACCCCCAAGATCCCAAATTTCCTACCCGGCAATTTTGTCTACTTCCCATAGCCAAGAGGATAATTATATGTTTTTCCTTGAGTTCGCCTTCTTATTTAGCTTCTTTAGGTTCACCAATTATATACTCCGTGACCATTATTTATGGCTAGAAACCAATTATGAGTGAGTACATCCCATGTTCATCTTTTTAGGCCTGGGTTACCTCACTCAGGATAGTGTTTTCTATTTCCATCCATTTGCATGCAAAATTCGAGAAGTCATTGTTTTTTACCGCAGCGTAGTACTCTAATGTGTATATATTCCACACTTTCTTCATCCATTCTTCCATTGAAGGGCATCTAGGTTGTTTCCAGGTTCTGGCTATTACAAATAATACTGCTATGAACATAGTCGAACAAATGCTTTTGTCATGTGATAGGGCATCTCTTGGGTATATTCCCAACAGTGGTATTGCTGGGTCCAGGGGTAGGTTGATCCCGAATTTCCTGAGAAACCGAAACACTGATTTCCAAAGTGGTTGCACAAGATTGCATTCCCACCAGCAATGGATGAGGGTACCCCTTCCTCCACAGCCTCTCCAGCAAAGGCTATCATTGGTGTTTTTGATTTTAGCCATTCTGACAGGTGTAAGATGATATCTCAAAGTTGTTTTGATTTGCATCTCCCTAATCGCTAGGGAGGTTGAGCATGACCTTAAGTGTCTTTTGGCCATTTGAACTTCTTCTGTTGAGAATTCTCTGTTCAGTTCAGTGCCCCATTTTTAAATTGGGTTAATTAGCATTTTGAAGTCTAGTTTCTTGAGTTCTCTATAAATTTTGGAGATCAGACCTTTGTCTGTTGCAGGGTTGGTGAAGATCTTCTCCCAGTCAGTAGGTTGCCTTTTTGTCTTAGTGACAGTGTCCTTTGCTTTACAGAAGCTTCTCAGTTTTAGTAGGTCCCATTTATTCAATGTTGCCCTTAATGTCTCTGCTGCTGGGGTTATACATAGAAAGCGATCTCCTGTGCCCATTTGTTGTAGGGTGCTTCCCACTTTCTCTTCTATCAGGTTCAGTGTGATCGGACTAATATTGAGGTCTTTGATGCATTTGGACTTGAGTTTTGTGCAAGGTGATAGATATGGGTCTATTTTCATTCTTCTACAGGTTGATATCCAGTTGTGCCAGCACCATTTGTTGAAGATGCTTTCTTTCCTCCATTGTATACTTTTAGCTCCTTCATCGAAAATGAGGTGATTATAGGTTTGTGGGTTAAAATTTGGGTCTTCTATTCGATTCCATTGATCGACTTCTCTGTTTTTATGCCAGTACCACACTGTTTTCATTACTGTAGCTCTGTAATAGAGTTTGAAGTCAGGGATGGTAATGCCTCCAGAAGATCCTTTATTGTATAGGATTGTTTTGGCTATCCTGGGTTTTTTGTTTTTCCATATAAAGTTGATTATTGTCCTTTCAAGATCTGTGAAGAATTTTGCTGGGATCTTGATGGGGATTGCATTGAATCTATAAATTACCTTTGGTAGAATTGCCATTTTTACTATGTTGATCCTCCCAATCCAAGAGCAAGGGACGTCCTTCCATTTTCTGGTATTCTCTTCGATTTCTTTCTTCAATGCCTTAAAGTTCTTGTCAAATAGGTCTTTTACTTCCTTGGTTAGAGTTACCCCAAGATATTTTATGCTGTTTGTGGCTATCGTGAAAGGTGAAGTTTCTCTGATTTCCCTCTCTGCTTCCATATCCTTTGTGTATAAGAGGGCGACTGATTTTTTGGAGTTGATCTTGTATCCTGCCACATTACTAAAGGTGTTTATCAGCTGTAGGAGTTCTTTGGTGGAGTTTTGGGGGTCGCTTATGTACACTATCATATCATCTGCAAATAACGAAAGTTTAACTTCTTCTTTTCCAATTCGAATCCCCTTGATCCCCTTATGTTGTCTTATTGCTATTGTTAGAACTTCAAGCACTATATTGAAGAGATATGGCGAGAGTGGACAGCCTTGTCGTGTTCCTGAGTTTAGTAGGATGGCTTTGAGTTTCTCTCCGTTTAATTTGATGTTAGCTGTCGGCTTGCTGTAAATAGCTTTTATTATATTTAGGTATGACCCTTGTATCCCTAATCTCTCTAAGACCTTTATCATAAAGGGATGTTGAATTTTGTCAAATGCTTTTTCAGCATCTAATGAAATGATCATATGGTTTTTTTCTTTCAGTTTATTTATATGATGAATTACATTGATAGATTTTCGTATGTTGAACCAGCCCTGCATCTCTGGGATAAAGCCTACTTGATCATAATGGATAATTTTTCTAATGTGTTCTTGGATTCGGTTTGCCAGTATTTTGTTGAGGATTTTTGCGTCAATGTTCATGAGTGAGATTGGCCTGTAGTTCTCTTTCCTGGTAGAGTCTTTGTATGGTTTTGGTATCAGAGTAACTGTAGCTTCATAAAAGGAATTTGGTAATGACTCTTCTGTTTCTATATTGTGAAATACATTAAGGAGTATAGGTATTAGGTCTTCCTGGAAGTTCTGGTAGAATTCCGCATTGAAGCCATCTGGTCCTGGGCTCTTTTTGGTAGGGAGGTTTGTAATAACAGATTCTAATTCTTCGCGACTAACAGGTCTATTTAGATTGTTCACCTGGTCCTGGTTTAACTTTGGTATATGGTATTTATCTAAAAAAGTGTCCATTTCTTTTACATTTTCCAGTTTTGTGGCATACAGGCTTTTGTAGTAAGATCTAATGATTCTCTGAATTTCTTCTGTGTCTGTGGTTATGTCCCCCTTTTCATTTCTGATCTTATTAATTTGCATATTCTCTCTCTGCTGTTTAATTAGTTTGGATAGGGGTTTATCAATCTTGTTGATTTTCTCCAGGAACCAGCTTTTTGTTTCACTGATTCTTTGGATTGTTTTCTGTGTTTCTATTTTGTTGATTTCAGCCCTCAGTTTGATTATTTCCAGTCTTCTACTCCTCCTAGGTGAGTCTGCTTCTTTTTTTTTCTAGAGCTTTCAGGTGGGCTGTTAAGTCTCCAATGTGTGCTTTCTCTGTTTTCTTTAAGTGGGCACTTAGTGCTATGAACTTTCCTCTCAGGACTGCTTTCATAGTGTCCCATAAGTTTGAGTATGTTGTTTCTTTATTTTCATTGAATTCAAGGAAGACTTTAATTTCTCTCTTTATTTCCTCCTTGATCCAGGTGTGGTTCAATAGTTGGCTATTCAGTTTCCATGAGTTTGTAGGCTTTCTGAGGGTAGCATTGTTGTTGAATTCTAATTTTAATCCATGGTGATCTAATAAGACACATGTGGTTACTAATATTTTTTGTAACTGTGGAAGTTTGCTTTGTTACCGAGTATGTGGTCAATTTTTGAGAAGGTTCCATGAGCTGCAGAGAAGAAGGTATATTCTTTCCTATTTGGGTGGAATATTCTATAGATGTCTGTTAAGTCCAATTGATTCATTACCTCCTTTAATTCTCTAATTTCTCTGTTAGGTTTCTGTCTGATTGACCTGTCCATTGGTGAGAAAGGAGTGTTGAAGTCTCCTACTATTAGTGTGTGCGGTTTGATGGCTGCTTTGAGTTTTAGTAATGTTTCTTTTACGTACGTGGGTGCTTTTAAATTAGGGGCAAAAATATTTAGGATTGAGACTTCATCCTGATGAATTGTTCCTGTTATGAGTATAAAATGTCCCTCTCCATCTCTTCTGATTGATTTAAGTTTGAAGTCAACTTTGTTAGATATTAGTATGGCCACACCTGCTTGTTTCTTAGGTCCATTTGCTTGATAAGCCTTTTCCCAGCCCTTTACTCTGAGTAGGTGCCTGTCTTTGTGGTTCAGGTGTGTTTCTTGTAAACAGCAGAATGTTGGATCCTGTTTTCTTATCCAATCTTTTAGCCTGTGCCTTTTTATAGGTGAGTTGAGCCCATTGACATTAAGTGATATTAATGACCAGTGGTTGCTAACTCCGGTCACTTTTTTAGTAGTAGAGTTTGTGTGTTTCCCTTCCTTGAGTTGCGCTGGTGAAGGGTCTCTAGATGTCTGAGTTATTGTGGTCATTGTTGGACTCCTTGGTTAGTGATTTTCCTTCTATTACTTTCTGTAAAGCTGGATTTGTGGCTAAGTATTGTTTAAATTTGTTTTTATCCTGGAAAATTTTGTTTTCTCCATTTATAGGGAACGAAAGCTTGGCTGGGTATAGTAGTCTGGGCTTGCATCCATGGTCTCTTAGCTTTTGTAGTACATCTATCCAGGACCTTCTGGCTTTCATGGTTTCCATAGAGAAGTCTGGTGTAAGTCTGATAGGTTTGCCTTTATAAGTGACTTGGCCTTTTTCCTTTGCGGCTCTTAATATTCTTTCTTTATTCTGAATGCTTTGTGTTTTGATTATTATATGGCGAGTGGATGTTTTTTTTTTGATCCAGCCTATTCGGTGTTCTGTATGCTTCTTGAACCTTCATAGGTACATCCTTCTTTAGGTTGGGAAAGTTTTCTTCTATAATTTTATTAAATATATTTTCTGGACCGTTTAGTTGCACTTCTTCACCTTCTTCTACTCCAATTATTCTTAGGTTTGGTCTGGTCTTTTTATTGTGTCCCATATTTCCTGAATGTTTTGCGATGAGAACTTGTTGGACTTGCTGTTTTCTTTGATCAGTGTGTTTATTTTCTCTATGTTATCTTCAGCATCTGAGATTCTTTCTTCTATTTCTTGTATTCTGCTGGTTATGCTTGTTTCTGTAGTCTCTAATCGTTTACCTAAGTTTTCCATGTCCAGCCGGCCCTCTGTTTGTGTTT